>VXBJ01005825.1:285254-297687 GCA_013400055.1 Nycticryphes semicollaris
CCTCCCAGTGTCTGAGGGGACCCTACAGGAGAGCTGGGGAGGGACTCTTTGTCAGGAAGTGTAGTGACAGGACAAGGGGTAATGGTTTTAAATTGGAAAAGGGGAGCTTTAGATTAGATACTAGAAAGAACTTCTTTGGTGTGAGGGTGGTGAGAGCCTGGCCCAGGTTACCCAGAGAAGCTGTGGCTGCCTCATCCCTGGAGACCAGGCTGGGTGGGGCTTTGAGCAACCTGGTCTGGTGGGAGGTGTGCCTGCCGAGGGGAGAGGGGTTGGAACTGGATGATCTTTAAGGTCCCTTCCAACTCTATCCATTCTATGATTCTGTACTGGGAAGGGTAGGAAGAAGGGGTGCATGCACACATTACATGGCACAGGAATACACCGCACCTCCTAATTCCCCAAGTCTACTCAGCCCCAGGAAACCTGACCTCGAGAAGGAGGAGAGCGATGGAGAGGAGAGCTACAGTCCTGAACGTGGGAGTGAATCTGGAATAACAATAACAAGCAGTGCTCAACATGTCAGCAGTGAGATCCCAGCGAGATGCTAAGAAGTCTTACCACAAATCATCACCCTGTGCCTGGAAATCACCCCATTGCCGGGTGATTTCGCTCAGTCCCACAGGCGCCCAGCGAGTGCAGAGCCAGGATGCTAAGCATGAGCGGGATCCCAAACCCGGGGATATATCCCAGGAATATTTTGAAGACCACTGTTTTTAATTTCAACACCATCCCCACAGCTTGTTCCCGGACATCTTTTAACTACAAAGAAATCTCGCTCATAAAACTCCGGCAGTGCAAGGACACGCAAAGATATTCTGCATTTATTTGACCAGTTAACGACTATTCTATTTCATTTAAAAATCATGAGAAAATTGTAAACACAAAGTCATACAAATGCACAAAGCTGTTACGTTCTGATACAGCCACTACACTTATTATAAATATCGTCTTTCTTAAAAGCCCACCTGGTAGCAGTGCTTATTTAAGACTCCGTCAAGTATTTCCAATGTAAACATGGAATCTGAAGGCAGTATAACTCACCCACGAACAGGGTCCTGCAGATATGCAGGGCAGAAACCCACCCATGGGGACCGATCCTCAGCCCATGTAAGAGGGCATCGCTCTCAAATCAGCAGTGACACCTTTTTTACACAAGCTGAGATTTTTGTCCGGTGTGTCCATCCTTCCTAATTCTTGGTTTTTTAACAGCAAAGCTTCTTACCTAACCCAAATGCTAGGGAGCTCGTGGCTGAAAGACCTGCAAGGTTTAAGGAAAAGAAAACAGATCTAGCGCTAATACGCCCTCCGTGGTGACCACAATCATGGTTGATGGATATTTTCTGAGGCTAAAGCTGAGATGTGGGGTAGGTGACAAATAAACAGTGACCAAATGCTGACCATGACCACTTGGGGTACGGTGTCCAGCTCTGGAGTCCTCAGCACAGGAAGGACATGGACCTGTTGGAATGGGTCCAGCAGAGGGCCATGAAGATGCTCAGAGGGATGGAGCACCTCTCCTGTGAATACAGGCTGAGGGAGCTGGGCTTGTTCAGCCTGGAGAAGAGAAGGCTCTGGGGAGACCTTAGAGCAGCCTCCCAGTGTCTGAAGGGAGCTACAGGAGAGCTGGGGAGGGACTCTTTGTCAGGAAGTGGAGTGACAGGACTAGAGGCAATGGCTTTAAATTGGAAGAGGGGAGATTTAGATTAGGTACCAGAAAGAAATTCTTTGCTGTGAGGATGGTGAGGCACTGGAACAGGTTGCCCAGAGAAGTTGTGGCTGCCTCATCCCTGGAGGGGTTCAAGGCCAGGCTGGATGGGGCTTTGAGCAACCTGCTCTGGTGGGATGTGTCCCTGCCCAGGGCAGGGTGGTTGGAGCTTGATGATTTTTAAGGTCCCTTCTAAATCTAACCACTCTATGATTCTATGACCTGGTCAATGTCAGGCTGGTACTGGAGGTTGGGATGCTCTATCTGCTACATCTCCCCTGAGTCCTCCATCCTTCCTGCCCCCCAAAAAGGGGGCAGTTCCTGTTGGCTTGTGATGAAAGCCCTCCAAGAGTGTGATCTAAAGTGCCATTGCTTCTCACACCTCCTGTTGAGACCAAGCAGGTTCATCTCTTATGGCCACTGGGCATCACTCAAACCCATGGGCAAAAGGTAACGTCATTTACACGGTTCACAAATTAAAGTTTTGCACTCAACAATATATTTTCTGTAGGTAATGTTACTTTTGCTCACCTGGAAATACTCTAGTATTAAAAGCCCAGAAATAAACCATATTCTGCAAACACCTAACATGTATTAACCAAAATGAGAGAAAAAGTACTAACAGTATCATGACAAGATGCAGTATCTTGCTGTTTAAAACCCCAGAGTGTTTATATTGATGCTTATTCTTAAACAGGCGTTGAAAACACGAGTGTAAATCTCACAGAGCAGACACCCAACACCTTATCTACAGAAAATACCACATTAGAAGACCAAATTTTACTATTTGTGAGATAATTCTCCAGGCTGGTAACTGGCAATTTTCTGACATTCCTGAATTAAAGCTCCAATTTGCGAGCAGAGTATTACTGTGCCCTCATTAGACATTTTATGTGACTGAAAGGACCACGCAGAGCAGTTACACGGCTTGGGAACACACCATCGAGTCAAAGTTAATGCAAAAACCAAAAGTATTTCAGAAAAGAAGTCCACAAGACATGCAGGAGTTTGACTCCGGATTGCTGTACATGGTAGTGAGAGCAGTGATACCTCTCCTTGGAAAAATTCATGTTTTTGAACATTCAGGCCAAATCCGAAGCAGGCTCTGTCAGAAGGTGAGCTCCCAGCCAGCACGTGGAGAGAGATGAGTCACGGATGGGAGGAGGATCAAAGCCTTGTCTGAGCAAATTCATTCTTCCCCTGGAACCAAACCCACCTCCTGATCTGCCCCGCTTGGTGACTCTGCTTCCCGGAGGAAAACGTGTTTAAAAAAACAGACTGAGAATTTTTTCCCTTTTTGGGACCCGCTGTGTGTGAGTGGGACAAAGAGCTGGAGCACCGAGAAGGTCACCCCAACAGCAAAGCAGTTAGAGCTATTCCACCCACGAGAGCTTGGAGGAGACCAGAGAGCGAAGCTCAGCATCCATCACGCTTCTCGGCCATGGCTCATCCACTCACTTCATTCACACACCCCCCTCCGACCTTTAAGCTCCCACTAACCAACTGCTCCCTTCATCCTTTAAATCCCATATACGGGATTTACACACATCAACATGCGTTTGGGGCACTGGAACAGGCTTGTCCACTTGCTGTCACCATCAAACCAAAAAACAAAACAAAGAAGGGGAAAAAAAAAAAAGTGCTTAATATTGTGACTGGATTTCAAATGAGGCGTTTAAAAATAAATCCTTAGCTGTTAAAAATGCCCTCCTATACCCTGCTTCAACTACCTGGACAATAAGATCTGCTTTGAAAAAAAAAGTCAACCTGAGCAATGTGATCAGCAGAGAGAACCATTACCCCATTAAGATTTTATATAGAGATGAAATCATTCCAGATGAATGACGAATCTTATCCTTAATACTGGAAAGATAATTATCCTTTCAAATCTCTATCACTATTAAGAAACGTTGCTCTTAAGTTAATGAGAAATCACAACAGTCAATTATAACCCCTGCAAAAAGCCAAGTAAAGTGTGTTCAAATACACTCCCCACAGACAAGTTGGCCAACATCTGATTTTAATCCCATATTGCATAAGTGCAGAGTGAATTTCACCCAAGTCAGTCCTTTTAAAGCCTTTGCGATTAAATAAACTTCAGTAAGGTTTACAAAAGTCTGCCTCTGAAGAAAAACTACAGAGCTAGCTCTTACGGACTGCACACACTACTGGCTCATTTTCTCACCAGGAGCAACCATTACTCAGGGCTCCGGTGTTTGGACTGTCACACTCACAGACCCATCAAAAGGATGTGGCAGCCTCCTCCCCTGGCCACAGAACCCAAAAGGAGAAGATCCAGGCCCCCTACCCAGCCTAATTAATATCTCTACCTGATCCACTTGTAACGTGAAGTAAAGAGAATATAAGTCAAAACAGGAAGAAGGGAGATAACTGCGATGACACTCAACCCAGAAGCGATTGAAGGTTTTAATGGGGAATAAATCTGCTACATAGAAACAAAGCGGACAGTAAAATAAGCCTAAGAATGGGGATATTCTGCTTCCTATGAGCAATGCCCAAGGTCTGTACGGCTGCTGAGCGTAAGAACATACACATCCAGTACAATCCCTGCCTGGGACAGGCTTTCTTCTGGGCGCTGACATCCCAGGTCTTGCAAAAACACCTCTTTTTAAGCTGGAACATACGTCTAGTTCAAACACACAAACAAAAAATTCAAAGCGTCTCCTTCATGGGCATCCTTCATATCCCAGCTTTATACATAGGTCATCCTATACCTTAATTAATACCCTAACGATATAGTTATATATATAATTGGGAGTAAAGCAATTGTATCTGATACAAATAGGAATGTGACTGCAACGTATGCAATTCAGATCTCACTGCAGGATACCCAAAATAGCAAAAAGAGCAAGGAGGTGTATTTAGAGCACGGACGGAGCTAGAAGTCTGAGCAATAAGATAAACTATGCAAAATGAATGCTTAAACTAAATAAAAGAAAGTTTTCCATTTGCGAGTCACTTTCCGAAGCCGCGTAAGAAAGCCTACCCCAAGTGAGATTTGTTATCCTACGACGGATTTTGCCTCAAGAAGTGGTAAAACCCCAATTTCACGAGACACAAAAACCAAGATTGGGCAAGACGCTACTACAGACAAAACAGGGGAGCTACCCCACGCTGTCAGGAAGGTCAAGACAGGATAACTTACCAGGAGATGTGGGCACAACTCCAGTTTTGGCCAAATCACAGACAGATATTTTATAGCAGCAGATCTACTAGAAACATCAATGCTCCTTAAAAATACAAATAAAAAATCCACAGAAAAGAGAGTCTTCAGTTATCCTACTTGCATAAAACATTAGGAAAACAGGACTCACAGATAAAGTTATACAGACTTAGAGCAAAACCTAATTACACTAAGTGCTCGCTCAGTATTTTTTGCTTTTTCTGCACATTCCAGACCGACGCTTCATCTTTCTCTCTGTCTCGTTCCTACCTGACTGATCTCTTACAGGATCTTCCCACAGATATGCCTTGTGGCTGTTTTTCTTCTCAGTCCTATCTCCCTCATCTCCCTGGAGTTTTTTTGGGTTGGGTGGTTTGGGGTTTTTTTTGCCTTTTGCCTTTTCTGTTTCACTGATCCTTTGTAAGTTCCCCACACATTTTCATCTGATCTCCCAAGACACCACGTTTTGCAATCACCAGCCTATCCACAGCCCACCCTGGAGGTGCTGAAGGAAATCTAGACATACTTTCTGCAGACTGTAATGGATATGACCTATTATTTACTAATTTTCTTGTCTGTTTAAAAATTGGCACCGTCCTGAAATTTCCATAATATATACCTCAAATTTTGCTCCTATCTTTAATAGAAGGATTTGATTTTCTCGACATCAGTTCCTCCACACAGCAGTACACAGGTCTGTGTTATACAATTCTTGGGTTCCAAAAAGAGGCAGGAATCACCTAAAAACCTCAGTCAGCTGAACAAGGCAAAACTGCACGAAGGTGGGAAATTGTTGAGAGCGTTTCTGCTCTTCAAGTGTATTCTCTAGAACATATTATAGAGAATATATAGGAGAATATACTGCCCTTAACAGTATGCAACATGCCAAATTGTCCACTGATCGGTTATGAATACAGCAATCTCAGTACATGATGATGTGTAAAAGTAATGGAATATATAGTCTAGAGCAAAGAGTCCACGTTAAAAATATACTCCTGCAAAGAAACTCAACTTTCCACGTTCATGTGAAGCTGCTGGCCTTCATACTGCCATTTTAAATATTTTGAAAGAGAAGAGCCTCCAAATTATATGCAAAAAGAACTGTCAGGGAACGGACCATATCTTATAAATATCCAAAGGGTGGGTGTCAAGAGGATGGGGACAGACTCTTCTTAGTGGTGCCCAGTGACAGGACAAAGGGCAACGGGCATAAACCGGAACATGGGAAATTCCATCTCAACATGAGGAAAAGCTTCTTTTCTGTGGGGGATGGCAGAGCCCTGGAGGAGGCTGCAGAAGAGAGGGTGTGGGGTCTCCTTCTCTGGAGACATTCAAACCCCATCCCCAGCCTGCTCTGGGTGACTCTGTTCCGGCAGGGGGTTGGACCAGATGATCTCTGAAGGGCCCTTCCAATCCCTGCCATTCTGCGGTTCCGTGATTAACTAAGATCTCTCCGGTGAGCAGGATGAACTGCTGCATGATAGCATGGCTCCTTCAGATGTTTAACATTAACTACTTACCTTGACTCCACCTGGTTACTCTATAGCTGATAAAGCAAATCCAAAGCTTGTTCTGCCAAACCCTTGCATGGGCAGATCCAAGAGATAAGAGATTACCAAATGATTCCTGCGGAGTTCACAAGGGCTGCCATGGCCGTGTCAGAAACCGCACTTTCTGCTGGCAAAGGACCTGCTGGAGCTCCTTGCACATAGGGGCAGAGACGATGCTGCACGATGCTAATGACTTTCAAATGGTTAATTTTGTGCACGTTCTCAGAATGGAAAACTTTCAAGCCTATCTGTCTGTGATTTATGTGTACTGCATCATTATTGATAGCCTGGGGTAGGTTAATAATTGGCATTAGACAGGGAAATTTTCAACACCAACGAACAATTTAAGCTCTGTGGATTTCAGATATACAACACATTCATTTTCAGCTTCAAAAGTGAGACGTTGCAGCAGGATGATTTAATTTAGCACAGGACTGGAAACTGTTAGGAACTTCATTTATACCACAGCCTATTCCATCTATCAGAGCACCTCATCGCTGCTACTGGCACTTCCATCAGCACGTACGCAACGAACGACCTCTCTACCTGGGAGTCTTTTCTAAATGCCTCCAGCTCCTGAGGGCTGGAGATAAATTGATGGATTAGCCCGTTTATGATGCTTTCTCAGAAAGAATCAGGGTGCCTTATTTGTGATTACAGGGCAGGAAGCCAAGAGGGCTGCATGCACCTGATACCTTACCTTCTCCTGCAGACCTGCTCTCTCCGATGAGGATACACCAAGAAAGCTTTTGGCTCAAAGGTGAGCAGTCAGCAGAGCTTGCTCTACTTACCAGTAAAACCCACCCCAAAAGGACTACTGGGGAGATTCAAGCATATTCTCAATCACACCGTTCTGGAACACCAATATAATCAGAAAACTACATGATTGCTACATACCAGATATCTGCAAACTCTTAAAATCCCTTTAAATGTTCTGGTAGAAGTCTAATGATCTACACAAGTCAAGGCTGACTACAATATTTTTAATAACTCGGTCTTTGGCTAAGGTCATATCAGTTAAAAGTTGTTTTCTTCCACAGGATCAGAGCCATCTCTTGGAAGAAGAGGTTTTTAAGAGGCCTTTTTTATATGCTAATACTTTAATCCTAAATTTCTAATTACTGAACTACAATTCCCCTTGATTGCAGCTATTAATTACAGATTATCATTAATGTTATACGGATTTAGAAGTCACTGTGGAATCTGGGTGCACTTTACATTGCCCTAAATTGGGTCGTTAACAGTTCCACTTAAGAAGAGCAAAACACTGCACCCTGGAGCAACCCACAGCTTTAATGACAGGGAATGAAGAAAAGAAATGGCCAGTTGGCTGAACGCCAGGGTTTCATAGCTCACAGTCGACTCTTTGTGCTTACCAACTGCAGAAATGTGGCTACGATGGGCTCTCCCGACGCACGTCAACCAGAAAACGCTCTGCTCGGCCTTTCTGGGAACGGTGGAGGACCAGGTGTGATCCTGTGCTGGACAAACTCACGAGATCTCTACCTTTTCCTAGGAAGAATTATTTGTAACTCTGCTCCATCCGAAACACAAGGAATGTGGAAGGAAGATATTAGAGGAATAACCTCATTTTCTTGCCCATCAAGGCAGGGTTTATTGGGCACGGATATCAGAGAGCCTGGCTGTTCTTCAGTGGTAACAACCCTGGAAGGCAACACATCTGAGCTGTTCGTCATTGAAACCTATAAAGGTTGGGGAATCTGCATAATAAATGTAAATTTCCCTTCTCTCCAAACCCACCTGAGATAATACTGGATTTTTTTCCATGCCCTGAGCTACTCTCTTCAGAGCACCTCAGACTGGCGGAAAGGCGGGAGAGAAAGGGGAATCACACAAAGGAAACAGGTTGACTGCAACAGGAGGAAGCAAAAAACTAACAGCAGCAGCCAGAAATTACTGGGTGGGCAGTCTGGGCTAAAAGGATGCGACAAGAAACAAGGCGAGTCACAAAAAAACATCACAACATCAAGAGGGCAGACAGATGGAGAAAGATGTCACTGTTAGAGGAAGATGCCTCAACACCAGGAATGGTGAGGAAGGGTCAAGGGAGGAATGGGAGGAGGGAACATTCTCTGTGAGGCACTTTCTGTGGGCAACACTGCGGTAGGAACGTCTGAGTTTAGTGAGAAAGAGGTTTCCCTAACAACCCTCCTAAAAGGTCCTGAGTTGGGTCACACCAACCCCATGCAGTGCTATAGGCTTGGGGAAGGTGGCTGGAGCTGCAGGGCAGAAAAGGACCTGGGGGTGTTGTTTGACTGTCAGCTGAACAGGAGCCAGCAGTGTGCTCAGGTGGCCAAGAAGGCCACCAGCATCCTGGCCTGGATCAGGAAGAGCGTGGGGAGTAGGACTCGGAAGGTGATTGTCCCCCTGTACTGGGCACTGGTGAGGCTCCACCTCGAGTGTGCTGCATCCAGTTTTGGGCTCCTTCCCACACAAAAACACCTTGAGGTGCTGGGGTGTGTCCAGAGAAGGGCAATGGAGCTGGTGAGGGGTCTGGAGCACAAGTCTTGTGAGGAGCAGCTGAGGGAGCTGGGGGTGTTCAGCCTGGAGAAAAGGAGGCTGAGGGGAGACCTTCTCACTCTCTACAACTCCCTGAAAGGAGGGAGTAGCCAGGGGGGGTCGGTCTCTTCTCCCAAGGAACAGGCCATGGGACAAGAGGAAACGGCCTCAAGTTGCACCAGGGGAGGTTTAGGATGGAGATTAGGAAATGTTTTTACACTGCAAGGGTTATGAAGCCTTGGAATGGGCTGCCCAGGGCAGTGGTTGAGGCCCCATCCCTGGAGGGATTCAGCAGACGGGCTGACACAGTGCTTAGTGACATGGTTTAGTGATGGTTTTTTTTCCTCAGAGTTAGGTTGATGGTTGGACTTAGAAAATCTTTTATGTCCCTTCCAACCTAGACAATTCTTTGATTCTATGAAGAGTGCTGAGACCCCTCCAAGCAAAGAGAAGTGGCTCTCTCACAAAGCCTAGATGTCCTTGAGACTGAGTGATGCACAGCCCACGCTTACAATTTCCTGAAGGCATCAATGCCACGCTCAAGCATTTTGGGAGAAGGGGATGCCTGGCCCTCACCCTGCCCCAACATCCACGCAGGTTCCCATTTGTCCATCTCACAAGACAGCAGACCGAGCAGAGCCCACAAGTGCAGGGTTGGGAGGGACAGAAGTGTTTGCAGACAAAGGATGAAGTACAGGCAGAGGGCTTTCTGTTGCACCTGCTCGCTTGTCCCTGGCTTCCATCAGTGCCACTGCACTAAATCCACCCGCAAAAAAAACCCCTTTAAAGGCAGCAAACCCAGCCAAGCACAGGGAGGGCAAACAAGAAATCATTTACATCCACCATAAATCCCAGCACACCGTAACTCCTTGCACCTCAGCACTTGAGGGCCAGAAATGATTGAAATGGATAAGGCTACTAGCAATCTACAATTAGACCCTTATAACTTGTGAAGAAAATTACAGCCGAAGCCTGCCATGTGCAAATTCATGATTATTTTTTGAGCTCGATAATTATTTTTGTTGCAGCGAAGAAAAACGTACCCGTGTCAGCTCATGAGTTAATGAACGGTCCTGAAACAATTACTTCTTAAATACACAGAAGTCTCCCTGGTGTAAACACGCTCCGTTTTATACCATATCCTCTTGGTACAAGGCATACCTTGCAACATGACTTATTGGCTGCCTGTGATGAAACAGTGAATGTTGCTCGTTTGACGGCTTCAACCTCGTGCCTCGGATTTTACATGGGTTGATGTGATTAATGTACCAACTGCCAAATTTGCAAAGAGGCTGAAACACAAGGATACACTGTGAAACGTATGCTAATAGAGCACAATTTATATTAAAAAAAGGGGGGAATGTAAATATTTAACTGATGCCAGAGCTGGATGCTTTGGCCAAGCCAGGACTGAGCTACATTGATTGTTCAAGAGGAACTTAAACCTTGGTCTAAACCCACACAAGCCTCATCTCAGACAGGCCTAAAGCCTGTATGTTTTATAAGGTAGATTTAAAACTTAATTTCTTCTACTAAAACGCTGGTTTTATTTTATATTTTCCTTGGAGTCAAGCAGATGACACTGTAAGTAAGTATTGACAGGCCTGTGTGTGGAGAACCAGGCTTGGCTGGAAGCACCAAGATGCAGGATCCTGACCCAGATCCCTCCATCTCTAACAAGTGCAGGCACAGCATCCTCAAGAGACCAAAACCAAACCAAGGCCCTCCAGCTAATTTACATTCATTAGCAGCCTCAAGAGAGCACAAGGTCTCTCAGAGGTGAAGACCAAACTCCCTTTTCATGGCTCCAGGTTGGGTTTCAGACACAAGGGTGACAGAACACAGGCACGTCTGTCCTCGTCCTGCCCTTGTGGGACTCCAGGTCAGGGCTGTCCACACGCTAGCAAACAAAAGCAATTATAGCTGCTATTAGTCTGCACAAAAGGCTTACATCAGTGCTTCAGAGGTTTATTTTTAATCTTTTCATTGCCAGAATGAGTTAATTTGCTGATTCAGCCACAGTTACCATTTATTTACTAAGGGAAAGTCTGAATCCAAGGTTCATCAAGGTCTCTCTTGGATTCAGATAATCTCTAACAGTAAGAGAAAAATAAATCCAAACTTAACAATAGGACCAAATTTATTTTCATTGCTACTTTGGGGGGAATATTCAAATTCTTTCATCAGCGGCTTAAGCATCCTCTCATACCAGATTCCCCCCAGTTTCAACAGATGCAGAATTACACAAACATCCAGGGGCTACCGACCACCCCAGGGCGGGCACGTGGACCTCAGCACAGCGAGCCTCAGGCTGGCAGCTTAATAACAGACACCAAATCCCCAGGTCTGGTGAAGCCAGTCTCCCAGAGCCTTAAATCACGCAGCAATCCCCATGCACGTTCCCAAGCACAGCCAGGACTACGGAAACGGCTGGTGCAAAAGAGCCACTTCTAAACAACGCAAGTAAGGCTTAGCAAGCCTTCGTCTTAATTGCACCCAGAAGTACCGTAGTCTTCATGACCCCGTAATGGGGTCCACCAGAGTCTCTAAAAGTTAATAGCCTGTACAATAGGAAATCAACAGGAGCAGGGCAAAGTTGGCTTGTTCACCCTTAACTGCTTTTGCAGCCGCTGAAGCCTCATGGAAGGATAAAGCACCGATGATTTTTTTATTAGCTCAACAAACAAGAAGCCAGGCATTTGATGTAAGGCTACTGCAGATCTACAGAGATTATGTTTCAAAGCTGTGGCAACTGCCGTGCTTTAAGAAACTAGTTCAGCTTGGAAGGGGATATGGGTTTTCTCCGAAAGGCAGGGCAATCCAAATAAACACGCGGAGCACACTACCTCCAGATGAAGCTCCAGCGGCCCCACCGCTTGCCTAGTAGCTGCAAACCACACGGTTGTGCGACGGTTTGTCATTGCTGCTCCTAATTCCTCGTTCTTCAGGCCAAGGGACTGCAGAAATATCAAGCTCAGCAGGTGATAAGCACAAGTGTCTGCCAAAGTAAGCCTGCGTGTGTGCAGATTCTGCCGAGTTCAAATAAGCGCATACTTATTACCAGGCTAAATCTGACTCCTGGGTTCATTAACATCAGTCAGCCCTGACAGCATCCAGACACTCTCGAAATATCTTGTACCCACTGTTTACAAGGAAAGGGAAACATGGTTTCTCCCTGAAAGCTTCGAAGCAAACAGGACGTTAGGAAAAACTAAATGGGAGAATGTCCTCTAGCCTTCTCATTAGTTTTGTACCCAACCAAGTTAACTGGGAGTGTTGCTCTGCATGAGGACAGGGAAGCTCTACAGAGGGACTTGAATAGATGGGATGGATGGGCCAATGTTAACGGCATGAGCTTCAACAAGACCAAGTGCCAGCTCCTGCACCTGGGCCACACCAACCCCATGCAGCACTACAGGCCTGGGGAAGTGTGGCTGGAGCTGCCTGGCAGAAAAGGACCTGGGGGTTCTAGTT
>VXBJ01005825.1:297768-404045 GCA_013400055.1 Nycticryphes semicollaris
CTGGACATCAGGAAAGAATTCTTCCCAGCAAGAGCGGTCAGACCCTGGACTGGGCTGCCCTGGGAGGGGGTTGAGTCCCCACCCCTGAGTGTGTTTCAGAGTGGTTGAGATGTGGTGTTGGGGGATCTGGTGTAGGGGAGGAATTTATAGAGAGGGGCTGATGGTTGGACTTGATGATCCCGAGGGTCTTTTCCAACCTGAATGATTCTATGATTCTATGTACATACTGCTCCTCCCATTTTTTTCCCCACTCATCTGTAACGAGGTCCCAAACCATTCCTTACAGTCAAGCCATATTTTTCTGCTGTTTAGTTGTTCAAGCCTCCTAAAGTTCATCCACAGACCCCATCCTCACAGTGCCAGGACCTACGGCCTCTCTTCTCTCCCACTACCCAGCTCTGACCAGCTTGTACAGACTCCAACTCACCACAGCAGGGGGTCTGATGCTACCAAAGGGGCTTCTGAATGAATGATGGAGAGAGATCACACACAACTGCAATTGCAGCCTCTCAAGAGGTGGCTGCAGTTTTGGGAGGAGGGTCCCTGTCTGAGAGACAGAGTGCATTGATTACACCAAGTCTAAACACTCCATCAGTGAACAGAGAACGACGTTGGACATACTTATTTTATTATTCTGGCAGATTATCTTCTAATTTTTGTGATTCTGGTCAAATATCACAATCTACCACCTGTTTAGTATAAATTAAGATGTTCAAGTAATCAAACTCCCTACCCTGTGGCTGTACCAGACCAAAAACTTTCCATTATTTAATACATGGATGCTCGAGGAATATTTGAACCTAATCCAGATTTTACTGAGATACCTGGAAAAGTCAGCATCAGTCAATGTTTTCGGACGCTGTCTCAGGTTTCTGCATGTCTTTAATCCTCCTGAAATGCTGCACTGCTAAGTTGTGTATTTTCTTATCCAGTTTCCCAAATTAATTGACTTTGACAGCGGCTTTGCGTGCTGCCGTTAGTCACGCTGTTTACATAAGGCCAGGGATAACAGATTATAGCATTACAATAATCTTTTAAAAATTTAGCTCTTAAAGGCTCAGAAGGGGTGAAACAGGAGTAAGAGAAGAGATTTTCTGGTGGGTTACCTGATTTGATAACGACTTTGTATTTGGTGATCTCAGCCCAGCTCCCAGCAGCCAAACTCCCCTGCCACAGAAAGCACGACTAGACGTCGTAACCTAACCCTCTTGGCAACTCCAAGAGCTAAAGGAGTGAGTTTTTCTCTCCCAGTGAGATTTCTCAGTGATTTCTCATCTCAGCAATCCTCTGGGACACTAACAACTCAGCCTGGAAGGAACGTAAACTTCAGGTTAGTCCTAAGCCTGCAAATGGGGAAAATCCGACTGTTCTCATAGGAGTCCAAATTGAAAATGTTCTCTCTTTATCCACAAAGGCAGGATAAAACTGACCTGCAGTAGGAGGCGCAGTCACAAAAAGATGTGAACAGACCAGAACTGGATTCACCAGAGAAGTATATCTGGGGTAGAGTGATGGAATTACTTCTGCTGCACTCAGGACCATCCAGATGGCACCAAGCAACCCCCAGTGTCTCAGTGCAAACAGGCAGAGAACCGGGAATATCAATCAGGCAAAAAGTACCTTTTTTTCATCATGTTTCTCATCAAATCGTGCCTTGTTTGAAATGCCTGGGCTCAGGATGCCGAAGGCAGGGATTCTCAGAAGATGTGGTTCTCTCCAAACCACAGAGCGAATCCTGCCCTGTGATTTGGGTTTCCTTGCATTACTGGCTTAAAGCTTTGAAACCATTTAATACATATATATACATATATGCACAGACACACGCGTGTGCGCACACAGCTAAGGGAGGTACAGATTCTGGATTCAAAACCACAGGGTTTTGGATACGCAGATCCCACAGCACAGGCAGCAGATCCCAAACATTTTCCCTGTGATGAGTTTCACAGCAGAAATCCCAGCACAGCATTCATCGAGGTGCATTTCTTGTGGCCACCGACACTGTTCTGCCCGCACTAATGAAGTACATTTCAACTATGTGATCAATGCAGACAAGCAGCACGGACACATTTACTAATCAAAGCTTTGTTGCTGCTCCTTCAACCTAAAACTGGTTGAAAACAAGGAGCTATTGATAGAGATTGTGCCACCAAATTTTAACCACTTCTATCCGAGTGCTTCAACGACACGATTAGCCTGGAGTTTTAATAAGCATCGTATCCAAAATCACAAATGCAATTTTTATTTCCATTGATGAGGAGAACCTCTATTAAACCCCTTCCAGGATGGAAGTGGTTATTAAAGTGCTGCATTTCTGTGCAGCTTTATAATAATGTTAAGCGAAAGCAAAAGGATAGAAATGAGGACTAATTTCTCTTGCAGTAGGGCACGTGAATTCAGGAGGCTAATTTAGAAATAAGTGATGTTCAGTGACAGAGCTCCACTCTGTGCAAGCCTAATGAAGAAGCAAGGATGAGCAAAACTAATCTTCTGTGAAACCTGGACCTTACGCTTCCCAGCTTTGCCTTACAAGAATGAAACCAAACTTCTTTGAACATTTCACTGGGTTTAAACACATAACAAACTCACTCACAGACTCTTGCTCCCGAGGGATGAGAGAAGGTGGAGGTGGTAAAAGGGATGAGGCACCTGCCCATTTTCCAGCCTTCCAGGTGACTCTTGCAAAAGGTCTCCCTTTATACCCAGAGGCCTTCAAGTGCGTCAGGAGAAAAGCAAAGTTGTATAATCATTGCATTTAGACACTGTGCGGCCCACACCATGGCACCTTACAGAGACTGCCGGCTTCTCAGAACCAAAAAGCTGATTTATTTTTCTGGCAAACCTCCTGACATTAGCACAGCTGACCTTTGGGGTTCAGGAACACCCCAGTTCTGCAGGTGTTGTCAGGAGCTCTTCTGCTGCAGGCTCTTGTCCATACCCATACGTTGCTTCCCAGCTCTGGAGTAGGTTCCCACCGTGGTCGAGGGAGTTCTGACTAACAAGGATAAATAAAAGACTGCCCAAAACTTTCAGGAGTTGGCTTACTTGGGGCCATTAGGCTTGACGTTGTGCCAGGCAAGGAGAACTTGATCTCTGCTCCAAGTGGATAAACACTGCACTGCAGACACGGGAGTCTTGGAGATCTCAGCATGTATTTATGTAAAGCAGTGCAGGTGGGTTTACTTTTCAAATAAATAAATACAAAAATACTTCATAACACTTGGAAGTCAGCAGAGAACAGTGCAGTAGAAACGTCCCAGCGGTACCAAGTGTCATGATGAAGGGAAGGGGCCATGCTAGACAGGGGTCATCAAGGGAAGCAGGACATTCCTCTACACTGAGCAGTTAAATGCAGAGCAAAACCAAGATGCAGAACTAGAAAATAGAGATTTTCCCAGGTACGCACACAGGGACATATTTGGTTTGAGTAGGAACTTTTCCTTAACAATTAACATTTAACAGCTCATTAATATCTGCAGATCCCCCACCCGTACTGCAGCCCCACCAAAAGGACTTTCTAATGACACTGAGGTCAAACACAGAAATCAAGGCATATGCTGAAAATTTAACTGTACAATTACCGCCCGATGAGGCTACTGACTTCATTCTATGAACCAAGAGTCAAAAAGAGAAAACTCAGGGGAAACCAACGTGGTTTTTCAAGAGGCACTTGGTCTCACTTGTGCTTCCACTGAAGGCAATGGCAAAGCTGCTATTGGAATTAGGAAATGCTGAGCACTTTTGAAAGCTGCACAAGTGGATGAAAAGTGCCTTACAAAGCTATTAGCTCACAACTGGGCTACAAGTTACAAGCAATGAAAATAAAGAAAGTTAAGTAGAAGCAAAGAAAGAGGTAGAAATGTTTGAAAGCCCTTATAAACCATCACATGCTGACTGCCTGCATCAGATAAGGAGCCCACATTCTCTTGCCACCCCTTTCATCTGCACAACACTGAAGGCTACTTCATCTTGGCCTAGGCTTTAATTAAATTCAATGTGTATTTGCACAGGCTAGGTATGTCATAATTCAGGAGAGGGAAAAAAAACTTTGCTCTGCAGCCACCGGAGTCACCTTAACGGAACATAAATAGTCGGGACTTTTACAAATGTGAAGTAAAACCAGGATTGATTGAACTAGAATAGTTATCTGGGCCTGTGGCCCCTCGACTTAGACTGGTGTGGAGCTTTCTTGTCCATGAAAAACCTCCTGGGCTAAACAGGGTTAGCCCGTGAACATGGCATTCTCTGTCCCATAAACTCCGACTGACTGAGAAGACACAACTTAGATTTCACACTGAGCCACGTTCCTAGAACTCAGCAGCAGACGCTGACCCAGGGTGCTCCCGCCGTGGCAAGCACAAGCCAACGCGGCTTGTTCGGGGCTGCGTGAAATCCAATGCCACCGCGTCTGCCGGCGGCACCTTGATAAACTGCAGGACCTGACAGATTACGGGCTCTTACGGGCAGCTCAGACACGCTGAACGTTTTACCTAACTCAAACACCGAGGAGAAGAATTGCATAACTCAGAGATTTGCTTTGGCACTGGGCGAGGACACCGTGGCACCGTTTGTGTGTACTCAGCAATTTTAGAATCCAAGGATTTCTCCCCGTTGCATGCTTGGAGATCTAATAAGAGCACTCTGCGCCGTTTCTGGCTGGTCAGAAAGCAGACAAATGAGAAAAATGAAGACTTTTGTTTTTACTGGGCTGCCAGTTAACATTTAGCAGCCTGGCTCAAGTTCCCTTTTAAAGGGTGCTGTGCTCCGTCCTGGCTATTATGTGAAAAATGACACAAGGTGCTGTTATTTAAGCAGTAAGTCAGCCCCTAATAACCTTTTATACACAAATATTTGTATTCTTCAAAAGGTGAACATGGAAGGAGAGGAATGAAGGAAATCTCCCTTTAGACAACTAAACTAGATTTCCAGCAGCTAGTGTACACACGGCACTAGTGGAGTTCCCCACTACTTGATTAGCAGCCCAAAAACATTTATCCACTTAAAGATTTTGCTTTCATTACCTCGGTTTTAGAGAACCATGACTCAAAGTGCCGCTCTTTGCAAGCACTGATGGTTAAGGCTGGCTTTAAGGCACACAGTGGTCAGGCAAGAAGGATAGTCATCATTATACCTGGGCTAATGGAGGCACAGGGTTTGATCCAAAAGGCAACAGAACTGTGCTAATTTATTTCACCTCTGAGTGACTCCTCCTGCTCAACCCTGCCAGGAGAAATATGTGGCATTACTGCAGAGAGAGAAGTGAAAATATGGCATCCTTGGCTGCCCAGAAAAAAGGACTGGTTCAAGGAAGTCGTTTCAAACACAGGGAGCTGTTGTACAAGAGCAATTACGAAGCCTATCTCCTTGTGCTCATCTTCACCCTGAAACAACAAGATCCTTAAGTAAAACCAGACACTGGATCGAAGGGTTTATAGTCTCTTCTCCATGTAGAGATAGCTGGTGGGACAGAGAGGGGACATCTGCAATGAAGCATGCAATTATAAAGTTGCACGGTTCAGTTTCTGGAAAACCCCAGACATTGGCATTTCTTTGTTTAAAAAGTTCGGGGATGGAGGAGGGAGGGGAAGAGAGAAAGATAATCCTTGAAAAATAATCTTCCAAATAGACACAGCAGGAGAAAGGCCTGTTTGGAGGGAACCAGCAGAGACATACCTTGAGAAGGACCTTTAAGAGTACTTGATCCCTGATCCCTGCACCTTGGTTCTCTCTGCTTGTCACTGACCCTCTGGCTTTGAAAAGGTCTTAAAACGGCAAATACCATCAGAAATAAAAGATTAAATAGACATGGTACCTGGGAGAAAACGTTGATGAACTGCAATTTCATCAAGTGTACCCTCCCAGCTCCGTGTGATTATAAGTCACCCTGGAGGTAATGCTCCTCAGGAGCTCTGAACATGGTTTCTGCATCTGCATCAGCGCTTCTTACACAAAGAAAACTTTTACATCTTTTATGTTAACAAGTCAAAAAGACATCTCGAGATAAAACATCCAAGTGAAATGTATAAAGGCAGTTTACATACACGAGTGGAAAAGTGAGGAGACACAAAGCCTCGGCCCCCACTTACAAACCGGACCACCGCTTCACGTATGGTCAGCTCACATAAAAATAGCTCTGGTACTTGGATGTCAAACTGGAATCTAAGCCTACATCTCAAAACACACTTCTGAAGGACTGATACTGGAGCTGCAGTTGCAGAAAAATGTCTAAAAATACCTTTCTGTGGTGCCATAGCACTTTGAGAATCCGATTATACAAACAAGCTCTTAGGAATATGTACCGTAAAACAATGAGCATTTCTGTCTTGCTTACCTATCGCATATTTCTATACGTTCAGGAACACGGGGAGCGATACAAAGCATAAGCAGGAAAACAGGAACTGCACGTAAGTCAGATAAAGAGAGAGGGGAAAAAAACCCCCAACAGTAAAAACAGGTCCAAAAGTTGAGCGATAATCGCAAATCTAAACAAAGAAGATTTAGCTGAAGAGAAGAAGAGCAAAACCAAATCTCTAACTCGGATGACACATCTTTGGTGCCGACTCTTTAAGCTTAATCAGCAGTGACAGCTGAAAGCCCTGCCTGGTCCAAGTACCAAGTCCGCTACAGAGATATCTGGCACCCTCACTTCACAGCAAAGATGATTTATAACTTTGCTTTGCAAGATTGCGCCCTTGGAGCACTGAGTATTTTGAAAACCCTTCATAACGAGCTTACTTTGGGGTGAAATTCTCGTCATGCTGCCTGGCAAAAGTTTAAACTGAAAATCTTTAAAGGTATTCAACTTTTAGAAGATTGACTATGAACGTAATAGCAAATACGTGTGCTATCAGGAGCCAAAGACCTTTTTTTTTTCAGCCTAGAGAGTAAGTAGTCTGTTGTTTCTTACATCTGGGAACAGTAGTAATCTATTCCTTAAGCCTGAGCAATCAAATTACTCTAATTTTCTGTTGTCTTGGCTTGAATAAATATTTTCAAGACAAGTTATGTTAAAAATATGCACAGCCTGGCTGCACGGTTAAATGTGCGTAACATCTGTGCTGCAGTTCAGTGGGACAAGCTGGGAAGGTATCCCAATGGAAAGGGACTTTGAAAAAAATTCAGTTTCCATTTGAATTAATAACCTACTAAAGAATAAATATTGTACAAAAAAAAGGAGGGGGAGGGAATTTAAATTAAAACTACAGAAATAAAGAGGGAAATTAAGAAAAAAGTGAGAAAGAATAAAAGGGAGGCTGGAATTCCTGGGGCAGCTTGTACAGGAATAAATCTCAAAGGGATGGGAGGCAGCAGGACACACAACCTAGTGCCATTCCAAGGGATTCAGAGCTGCACTGGCCGTGCCGAGTGGACAACTGGGGAAGAAAAAAAAGCAAAAAAAGTGAGAAAAATGCTAGAAGTTTTCTGCCTCTAGAATCCCCTCACAGCCCTTGCAAGTCTTGCACAGGAAGAAGCAATTTGGATTGCAGTTATTAGCTAGTGTGTTGGGAAAAATAAATGGAAAAATGGCCTCTCATTTCACTATCAAGTATTGAAAACTTCTGAAATGTTGAGTGAGAAAACCAGGGGGCAATTATTATAATTATTTCTGGCAAGCAGCACTGGGGAAACGCTCCCACTTTTACATGCAGATTCACTAAACAATCTGTCGGGCAATGAAGGAAAAGCACAGTTCGTGTTGTTGGAAACCTACAGGAATAAAATCAAACACGTTCTGCAAGAGCACAGGAAGGAGCCTGCCAACCTACAAACATAGTGGATGCGGGTAAAACTCTGCAAAATTCTGGATCAAAATCCCTTGGGCTTCTTATTTTTTCCCCTACGCATCAGGGACAGGGGCTGAGGAGTAATTCTTAAATTATAATGGTACTTATACAGTTTTTAAAATCTCATCTATAAGAGAAGTTATTTTATTATCAACAAGGCACCACTTATATTCCAGCCCAACGTCAGGAAGAAAATGAAGGCACTTAATTCTTTTCCACAAAAGCAGTTTTTCATTTCCATTGCCTTTGTCCCCCGCCCCAAAAAATCACTGCGCTGGTAGGACTCGGAGAGCAGATCTCATACAAAGGTCTTCTTCAACCAATTGTCATTTTTCATTTTAAGAAATAAAACACTTGGTGGTATTTTCCCTAAACTGGCAGTGTTTGGTGTAGTGGGAAGCCCTGGGTATAAATGAAGATGTGCACATCTGTAGAAATTTATTCCAGCTGTTAAAAAAATAAATAAATAAAGAAGCTTTTTTTCCTTCTCCCTAAAATCTCCGCATTTTGAAAGCGAACACCCTCTTCTGCTCTCTGGATCAGAAATTCCCACTCCCATCAGAATTTCAGGCTCCTTCCTACAGACACGAGGGTGGTAGGTTTGCTTTCAGGGAAAACCGCCTCCTGTACAAGGGTGGCATTTAAGCAAAATAATAGGAAACCCAAAATATCAGGAAACCCAAAGTACCAGGAAATGCCACGGCAGCGATGCTCCTCATCCGTCCCTTTGGAGCAGGAGCCTGGTGCCTGAAAGCCCAGCTGAGCCCAGCAAAGGGAGCGGATGGGGATGGGGATGGGAAAAATCCAAGAGCTGCACGGCTTCCCCTCTCCTTTGAAGAGAGAATTATGTCTGTTGAGATAGAGCGTAATTGATGTTGAAAATGCACGCGTACTAATAAATTAATATCACAGCGAACTCGAATTACAGGATTTATGGGAATGCAATATAGTCCGTTTGGTAAACAGATCTGAAGTACAGACGATTTGGGAGGATAAGAAATACAGAAGCTTGGTTCGCTTCCAACTGAGGAGATTAATGTCAATATTTAAGACAGCACCGATTCGCCTGCGTAAGGAAGGGGGGGAGGGGGAATTCAGCCATCTGAAACAAAACATTGGATTGCCCCAGTGCTAGAGGATGATCCAAATATACTAAAACTTCACCCCACTTCTTTGTCTGTCCATCTGATATCACAAAATTGCCTCTTCCAGCACTGGGTATTTTTGGGAAAAGTGTGAGATTGGAAGTGATGGAGAAGCCAGTTCTTCTTCTTTGGAGAAAGGAAAATTCTGTGTCAGAGCTGCTGGGCTCTGTCACAGAGTGTCCCCACTCCTGCGTGCCCACAGCTCCTACCTCATCTTGGTGGCTGGAAGCCAGGGTTGGGTGACCATTTAAAATGCTTCGGTGCTGCAGAGAAACGTTGTTCTTCCTCAAACACCATTTAGGGCTGGATCCCCTCTGCTGGGAGGACAGGCTGAGAGAGTTCAGGGGGTTCAGCCTGGAGAAGGCTCTGGGGAGACCTTTAGAGCCCCTTCTAGTCCCTCAAGAGGCTCCAGAAAAGCTGGGGAGGGACTCTGGATGAGGGAAGGGAGCCATAGGCTGAGGGGGAAGATGGAGCTGAGATGTGGGGAAGAACTTCTTGGATGTGAGGAAGCTGTGGCTGCCCCATCCCTGGAGGGGTTCAAGGCCAGGTTGGAGTGGGCTTGGAGTAAACTGGTCTGGTGGGAGGTGTCCCTGCCCAGGGCAGGGGGTTGGAACTGGGTGGTCTTCATGGTCCTTTCCAATTCTAACCAATCTATGATTCTACAGTAATTTCTTCTGGAGGTGGGAGGTTTTCTCCAGAACAGCAGCCCTTGCCTAATTTTGTCTATTCCCTGAAGTAGAGACCTGTGCTAGATGAAGAGGAAGGTCTTCCACCATACTTTCCCTTCTCCATCAAGAAGACACTCACCATGAAGAACTGGCCTGGAGCCTTTCACCAGTCACCAAAGTCTTTTATGCTCTCTCTCCCCAAAAGCAGACTCTCTGGGCCACTCAGATAGAGGTAACACATTTTACTATGGAAGAAGCAACTCGGAGTAGTTTAAACATACCCATTTTTGTGATTCCTTAGAAATACTCTGAAAGGTCAAAGGTTTAAAGCCAGTCCCCTGAAAAGAGTCCCATATTGCTGAACTTTTAAAGGAACCTGAACAGGAATGTTAATTACTCGGAGTCGGGCGTGACATACAACTCAACATGCCAAGTGCCCGGTAAAACTTCTACAAAATAGCCTCAAATCCATTTTTCCTGAATGAGTCTCAGGGCCCAGTTCAGCAGAGTGCTTAAGCAAGCCAGTAACTTTAGTAAGACTTAAGCACGTGCTTAAATACTCAACTGTAAGAGGGGCTCGTGGTCCACACCACAAAGAGACTTGCACCAGAAAAAACCCGAGGCAAAACACCAAGGAGCTCTAAAGAAGAGTTAGTGTGAATCACTGTCTGCCTCTATCTGTTTTATGAACATCTCACAGTATATTTGTTACAAAAATGTAGCGTGCTAATTGAAAACAGTAATAGGCAGTCTTTTTCCCCATCTGATAAAAAAAACGTACTACTCATCCATCCACAAGAACTGCTGGTGAGAAGAGGCAAAATTCTGCATCAAGGCTTTGAAAGCACACTGCAAGCTGATCCCACCAAGTCATTACTTACAAAGGATGGCAAAAGACATGATTTATTTTGAGCATCATTAAACTCTACCATACTGCAACAGCGCACTAATATTTTCTGGTTTTACCCACAGACTAGATTTTTTTATTAAGCCCATGTGTGAATGCATGAGCGCTGTTTCTCAGTATTCACAGGCCTTCTCAACTTGTAACTGGCTGCATTTCTTCCAAAATTTTTCATATTCATAAATTTGGGTGATTTCTAGGCTCTTGCCTAGAAAAATGATGCAACTTCCATGCAAAAAAAATAGTAGTTATAGAAGAACTTAGGACAGTTTGTCCAGAAAGCTACAACTGAAATTCGTTTTTCATTAATAATGCAAATTCTGAGCTCTCTTTTGGAGAAAGAATCCATGTACATCTAAGGAAGGTTTTCACCATGTAATTAATATATCACCACCTTGAAAAGAATCTAATTTTCCTCAAGGTGTTATCATTAAAACAGACAAATCATTATTTTCCCAGAAGATGGCCTGAAATCTGCATTGCAATAAATCCCAGCAGCCAGCGCAGTCGTGCTTATCCTCCTTTTCAAGTGAAGCCAACGTGGAAACTTGGAAAACCTTTTGCTAGACAGTCCTTGCCATCTGCTTCCCTCCCCTGGCTTTGAACATAGGGATTATCAGGATGTGTCCACTGAACTAATGATGGCACAAGCAAAAACAGCGTCTCCAGCTGAAAAATAACTTGCAAAAATTAAAGGGAAACAGCGACATAAGGTGAAAGCCTTGGTACGTGCCGTACTTGACAGGAGGCTGGGAATCAGATTACCCACTTAATTGCAGACATTTTGGTTGTAAATGCTGCTGGTGGGATGTTGGATCCCCTGTGAATACCAGGTGAACGTGGAAACCTGGGATTTCCTCCATGTGGACAAAAGGAATAATTAGATTCCTACTTCCATGAGCTGATGACCACACAGGATTGTTAGAAAAATTGTAAGGCACTACTACCTCATTGCTTCGGCCTCACTTCCCAACCGCCCCAGCTCCTCCACGTCACCACCACCCAGTACATACTCCACAGGTCCTCTGTGATACCTACTCTCCTTCAGATCCCAAAGTTCTATCCCATGGCACTCCCTTTCTCTCCCTTCTGGCTTACTTCTGACACTTCCACTCCAAGTGGAAGCCTCAGATTTTCACTCTGTTTCTTACTGGATCTCCTATATCTTAAAGCTCTTATTCTCAGACACAGAGCAGCAAGAATCAAGTAAAAGACATTTTAAAGGTTTTCTCCAGGAAGGTTGCTAAAGAACTTGCCCGTCTACACCAAGCAAAAGATTTGGCTGAACAGTAAATACCACTATAAATACCATAAATTAAATAGTAACTGAAGAGGAAAGATGCACTGATTACTTATCTCCACTTATTTCACTATTCCTGCAATTTTCTATTACTTTTCTCTTTCGTATCACTTCATCACAACGTTCAAATTCACAGGCTCATCGATTTTCTGATATGTTTCCATCCCTTACATTTCTGCTACCCCAGCAAACAGTCAGTGAAGTGCCTTGAATTGCATCACTCACAAATTTATAATTAGAAATATTTTTAATCGTTCTCTCCCATGGAAAGAAAGATAACTTATCTTTCTGAAAACATAAACAAATCCAAATGGAAAGCATTCATTCGTAATTAAATCATTCTCTCCAGAAAACCTACAAGCAAGACTGACGATTCATGGAAGAGATAAGAAGATTAAAAATACAATTTTAAAATTGTCTTAAGGGTGAAAGTTTACACCCACATCAGTTAAATGATATCTGTATCAGTTACAGAGAATGAGTTTAGCTCAGTCCCAGTAAAAATAAAAAAAATAGCAAGATAAAACTACAAAAATAAAATGAATAGGCAGCACCTTTCAAAACTGTAGTATGTTCCAAAGTGCAGAAGAGCTTAAGAAGAGTAGCATTTAAAGACATTGAGAAGGTTTTAGAGTGGAGTCAAATATTGCACAAGTACTTTTGTGTAGAATTTTTTTAAAGCTTTCCACACTCCAGTTGTATTAAAACAGTGTATTAAAATAAAACATTCCAGGGTGAAAACATGAAGGCAATGTGAAAACAGCCACGAATGAAAGAAACGTGGGGTACAGGCAGGCATCCTCCTGACAGCCACTCACCAACGGGGACGCCTGAGCCAGTTTTAATAAAGAGCTGACTTTGGCTTTCATCAAAAACTTGAAACGTGCCCAAGCCATACCCAACACTGAAGAAATTTGGTTAAGTGCTCTTTGCTCTCCTTTCCCATATCTATCAGCACAACTTGATTTCAGGCAATAATCTTCGGGATGGAAACTCAAATCTCAGAAAATTTGAAAGGCGCCTGTTCTTGTGATATTCCGGCCTTGCTAGAAACAGGAATTACTGTCCTCCAGCAGACGAAAGAGAGCCTTAATCCTGAAAGATTCACAGTCCAAATTCCAGCCCAAAAGCATTTGATATGCTTGGACAGGCTTCCCAGAAGCAGTTGAACTTTGTGTGCTGGCGTGAACTCCCTCTCTGAATCTTTTGAAGTTTGCCCTACCAGATTATTGATGTGCATCACGGCTGCAGCAGCGGAAGGCCAGCCAGCTGCTCACAGTGCTGTCATTATCTCTGAAATACCTCACATATTTTCCTAAAATCGAGTGAACGAGCATCTTCAGAACTGAAAGGGCATTAACAGCCCCATATGCCAACGCAGAGGAAGCCCAGCACCTCCCAGCACAGGGCAGTGTCTGCCAGTACCGTGCCCAATCTCCCCCATCATACCGCTGGGGATGGTTCTGCTCCTGGCACTGGTATCTAATGAAATCAAACACGGAAACACTGCTTCAGAGGAAACACAGAACCCATCCAATCTGACATGAGGCAACAACAAACCAAGGCTTCTCAGCCATCAGCCATTGACAGCAATGAGCAATTTGGGTAAGACACAAAATGAGCTGTAACCGCTCACCTGGCACATCTGAGTGTTCCCTCCCTCCCTTCCTCAAGTTCATTAAGCACAAGAGACCCACGATTCAAGAAGTAAATCATCCATAAAAATACACAAGGATTCTTCTCTTTTTCCCTACTGTCAAAAAGCAGTATCAGGAAAAAAAAACAACCCTCAAATAATAATAAGGCAAACACATGGGCACACGCTACTGCTCTAGGAATTGGAACAGGTCACCCAGAGAAGCTGTGGCTGCCCCATCCCTGGAGGGGTTCAAGGCCAGGTTGGAGGGGGCTTGGAACAACCTGGTCTGGTGGGAGGTGTCCCTGCCCAGGGCAGGGGGGTTGGAACTCAATGATCTTTAAGGTCCCTTCCAACCCAAACCATTCTATGACTGACTTGCTGAGAAACGTCACATTTTTCTTGTTATGAAATTTGCTGTGCCATATATTTATCGATAGCACCAACAGTCCTGTCACCAGAGGACAGATATAAAGGAGCATGACATGGTTTTAAACATTTACCACTTACCACACTGCAATAATAACCCAGTTGGTCCTTCTCTACCTCTGCCCTTCGCCCTTTGTCTGATCTCTTTTGGAAAGATTTTAGTGTACCTTGGTGAATACTGTGATTTCAGTAAGGCTGGTATATGAATTACATTTTATTAAATGTCATGGTAAAGTGCTCAGGCACTGATGCACAGCCTATTAGTAGCTTTAAGATTTCAGTGTTTTGGTGGGAATGCTTCAAAACTGAAGTATGTTTTCTTTGGCGAAAGCATCGCCATTAGATGCAGTTTCTCCTGACATTTTAAGAATTGTTTTATGACTGTTTCCATGGAGGTCAAAAAGGAAATTACTGTTCCAGGAATGCTTAGATAGCATCCACGGGCAACACAAAAGCCTAAGTTCTATAGCTGCCTTCTGGCCGGTCTGATGGTGTGATGATTAACAAGTTGTGCTGCCGTGGAGGGCCCCGAGCTGGGAATGCCGCTGGGAATACCGCTTCCTCCCCCGAAATGGTGGGCTCCAGTGAGGGATCCAGTGTTTTCCAGGTCATACTTTTTTTTTTTTCCCCCTGCACACCCAATTATCATCTTTTCTTCCTGCATGTTTCATCGCTCACACTGATTATTTGTATTGTTTCCCTACCAACTGCCAGACATTGGAGAGATCAAACGATGAAGCCCCCTCCCTTTTGGGGTTGTATTATTTTTTTTAGAGAAAGTGACTCTGCTTAAGCCTTCCCTAAGAATGGTGACTGTAAATTTATTAGCTTCACTTGCTATGAGGAAGCTGTTAAAGGCATCAGGAAGCAGCCAGATAACCAAGGCCATAAAATACTTTGGAAATTAATGAATGAAAGATGGGCTGGAGCCACAAAGTGTGGGTCTGGGTCTGGTTTTTGAACTTGCACGGAGTTCACAAATGCTCACGGCCAGGCCTTTCATTCCAGAAAGTAAAGCATCAGTGCTCAAGCTCACAGCAGAGTCAATCTTTTTCCAAGGTTCAGAGTTACCCCAAATCCTCGGGTTTTGTTCTGATACGTTGCTAAAATGATTCCGAAACCCTGTGAGCTGGGAAGTGGTGCAGCTGGCTTTCGTCAAGCATTTCCTGAGACAAGGCTCCAGAAAATATCACCAGTTACTGCCTGCTTGAGAGACCACGTTGATAAAGACAAAGATTGTCTGCTTAAAAGAATTCATGATGTGAATAGGTAAAACAGAGAAAGGGATGGAGATAACTATTGTCCCAAGCCACCACACGCTGTACTGCACTGACCCTCTGACCCCTGCTCTCCAACAGCCCAGAGAGGAGTTGATCTTCCTCACTCATCTTCAAAAACAAAGAGAATTTGAAGTCTTACCCAAGTAGCACGGAAATCAGGGATTTCTCTACTGATTTATAGAGATTTAGTGAAACTGAAAGTCACACTTTGCATCCTGATGCTTCTATCCACATCTTTTGTTTGGGTGAGGAGAACTCAAAGTCTTACTAACGTCTCTATCCCTGTTTCGTCACTCAAAAAGAGAAATACCCCGGAGAAAAGGATGCTGGATATAGGAGCTCAGAGACTCACCCACCCACCCAGCCTTCCACAACTTGTTCAATAAATCACACCTTGTGTACATTATCATATAGTGAAGGCACGTTCTCTCCTTAAAAATGAAAATTACCTTTTTAGAATATGAACCTTATTTCTGACTTTCCTTTCTACACCATCCCTTTGGACCTCAGCATTAGCATGAGACCAGTAGCAGCTGCTGAGACTCACTATTCCTTTTTTTCTTGTACAGTTCTTCTCTCTAAATTATACTTGCTAACAGGAAAAGCATCCACTCCTGAGTCTTCTACTTTCTTTATAGCATTAACCACAATATCAATAGATAGGGTCAGGGACCACCCACAACACAAAACGGCAACTAAGGCCCTTGCTTACATGGAAAAAAAAATAATGTTAGAAAACTATTTGATGTATTTTCAGCCTCTTTTAACGCACTTTAACAGCTGGAAACAAGGTGGGAAGCCAGGACTGTGGGCCAAGATCCAAAAGCCATGGAAGGCAGAGGAGCTTTTCCGTGGACTTGGAATCGGACTCGCTCCGGCCAGGCTGGTTTCTAGGATTACATTCATGGTTTCCTTCACACACTTCAGACACGAAGAACTGCACGCAACAAACATTCTAGGAAACGGAAGATTTAGGGGGGGGGAATAAACCTCTGCATACTAACAAAAAATCTCATCCTTGAGAAACATGCGTAGCTGAGGCCAGAGATGAGAAGAATTCTTTTCACACTTTTTAGCACTTAGGGCTGTGACATTATTTATAGCAACTATTTTAACTGAGACTGTAACAGAGAGGGAAAAGGATGGCTTAGGCTTTGAAAGTACTACCTGCAGCTTCTCTGAATAAAAGTAACTACTAGTGGCCAATCTGCCTTTCTATACTCCTTAAGCATAATTACAGACAAAGGACTCTTCACTTTAAATACACTCCTCTTTGGGATACAAACGTGTCAAAGAATTATAAAGCTAAAAATAATTCAGAGCTGTGATTAAACAAAAAACCACATTTTTAATTAAGCTTGTGGATTGGGCTGCATATGAGCCATTATTGCTCTACTCATTCTGCCCATCACCCACTTATGGCAGCAGAAGGAACGTAGCTCACGGGCTTTCTGGAATTATTCAGTTTTGTTTAATGGCCACTTTGACACACGGCATTTTTAGGAACTCCACTATCATCACATCTGGTCGTTGTTCTGAGCGTTTCTCAGATCTGCAGTAATTGCACAGTCCAAGAACAGTCCCAGTGTTAACCCAAGCAATGGTGCAAAACTTCCAGAAAAAATGGTATCATCAGTTTTTTTTAAAAGTCAAAAAACTCACTAAAATTATTGAGGTCACTCATTCCCACCCTAAAAGAAATTTCCAGGTTGTCTACAACAGCGGTACAATAATTCATATTTAGGGGGGAAAAAAATTCTCCTTAATGAAGAAGAATGCTTATTTTTCCATCTGAAGAAGTTTGCTGTGAGACCTGAATTAATCAAGTGGTCAAATGTTTTGGCCAAAGCTGTTACAAGAAACCACCTGATTTAGCTAATTCCATAAAGTGGCAGAAGCTATTCTAAACACTCGAACAATTAGCTTTTTGGCAGCACATACTCTGGAAATAACTGCAAAACTGTCCATTCTCCTGACAACTTTCTTCCTGGATTTTTTCCTTAAACCCCACGAATGAAGGATTACCAGGATTTATGTAGCCATTTAATACCTTCAGGAAAGAAAAAGCACAAGGTACAGGAAGAGAAACAAGAGGAATAGAATGGATCTATCATAATTTAAGTTAAACTTGCAAATAAATTTATCCTGACATTGACTGATAAATATCTAGACTACTTGAACTTGTTTCCTGCATTGTGAAAACTATCCTGCAGCTGCTTCCTCTGACGGCTCCAACTTGCTGGATTTTAGGGAGCCTGGCTTCGCTGCGAGGGGAGCCCAGTCAACGGGAAGGACAAGTCACAGCAATTGGTAACAGCTCCATGCCCCTTCGCATCGAGCGTCGTTTTGGTTTGGGTTTGGGGGGGTTTGTTTTTATTGAGAAGTCCGTAGGAAATGTCACTTGTCTCTCAGGCTGCTCAAACCACCTGCCCAAACCAAAGAACCCTAGAAGCGTCTGGGTTGGAAGGGACCTTTAAAATCATCGAGTCCAACCGTTAACCGAGAACTGCCAAACCACCGCTCAACCACATCCCTCAGGTGATCAGGTCTGGATGGTTTTTTTAAAACTTCTTTTTTTTTTTTTTCCACAAAAATGCTTTTAGGTAATTAAAAATGAATGCTTAATCTTCAAATATCTTGTTGAGTCGACCCAAACTGAAAAAAATTAAGATGTTTCACACTGAGAACTACGGAATTGGGTCCATATAGGATTATTTCCCCATGAAGTGTCCCAGATACTGAATACTCCTTCACCACCTGATTTAAATTCAGGCTAAAGGGTCCCTGAGTGCACCTTAACACGCATCCAAAGGAGGTGGCACTTTCCTACCCTCCTTCCTGCCCACCATGAACACCTCAGGACATCACAACCCACCTCCACCACCGCTGCTCTCGCCCCCCAGCACCTTATCAAAACGGGGATGGGGTTAAGCTGCTTGAATTCTCATTGCATTCTCTGCAGGCAAGAATTAGAAAACCTCAGCGACCCGGGGCAAGGGAGACCGAAGGAAACAGTAGGGTCAGTGTGACCGGCAGCAGCCTCAGCGCCTTCGCAGCCCCACTGATAACAAGGCTTTTTTTGTCAGCATCTCAGCAGAGGGAAGCTTGAGGGAAGGATTTCTGAAGCAGCATAATGAAACAGCTTTGCAGATACTGACAGGGAGCTCCTTCCACGCATGAGAGGGAGAGGTAGGAGAAAACACAAAGTCATTTGTTTGAACATTTAATGAGTAGATGATGAAGGCTGAGCCAGCAAAAGGCAGGCGCTCCCCTCCTCAGCCCGAGGAAATGTGATAGAGAACAGAACAGGCTGGGATGGACTTTGAAAATGAAGGGAAGCAGCTTGCGTTCGACACGGCAGAGGAAGGAGAGAGAGTTGAAAGCACACGGAGAAAATGGAGCGAGGCAAAGCAACAGGCTGAAGAATTTATCTTCACTATACCCCAGCACACTAGCCCTGTTTAACCCCCTTTGGTCTGGCTCCTCGTTGGGTGTACATTCCCCTATGAGCACAAGGGCTTTAAAATTAAATTCCTGTGTGTTAATATAAATGGGTGGATAAAGTGGAGAAACCCTCCATGCCCAGACACAGGAGAGGCAGAACTGTGAGCTCAGCCCTTACAACCAACTGCAGTCTGCAAGGCAAAGGACGCTTTTTAAATGCTCCAGATGTGAAAAGGTCTTTCCATGCGAGCTGGCAGCCTCCACCATAAGGCATAAATCCCCAGGAAACCAGGTTTCCCCAGTTCATGTGTTCCATTTCACTTTGCTCATGCTGCACAATTCCTAGGGGAAGGGAATAGTTAAATCCAGGCAGAAACTGTAAGGAAAGAGCTGTTTACCCCGGTGATTCCCACCGGCTGCATGGCTCCAGCTGAAACCCAGCAAGAGCTCGGGGATGCTGCCTCTGATAGCACCGGTGGCCTTATCACAATAACTGCTGCCACATGGAAGCCACTTCCCGGACAGCAGGGACACCGCAGGGACTCGGCCATTTCAGTTTTCACAGAGCTTGCTTCTTCCCAAATTGCCAGGCGACAGTTCTTCTGTATTTGTAGACTTTTTGCACGTAACAGGATGCTTATACGCTGGTCCTGTCTAACTGTGAAGAGAGGAACGATGGCAAATGTGCCCCTGAGTGTCACCTTTGAGTAGAAATGATAAATATGACAATTGAGCACTTTTGATCAAAGCAACCAGAAGAACCCCTGGATGCAGATTTAGCAATGGATGTTTGATTCATTTCCCTACAGTGGAGACCCTGCTCTTCAAAAGCTGGGGGAGGAAAGGAGCACGTGTCCTGTTTCCTCACTGCGGCTTTTGGAGGAGGCACAGCGTAGGTGAGGAGTTTTGATTTCCCAAAAGGGCACAGAGAAAAGGTTCAACCAGCCTTTGATCTGCAGGTCAAGAGGCTCTCTGCCCCCCCTCACCACATGGCTTTAGATGCTCCACAGTTTGACTCCCAGCGTCTTTGATGATTGTTTTTTGCTGGCTAAAGGGCTCATCTGCTTTTGAATGGTGACTCTCAGGCTGAAGCCTCTCTACCTTCAGATGACAGTGTGTGTGTTGTTAACCTAAAAACAACAAATCACTAGAGGAGGCATTGTATAGATTCTTCCCTGTTCACTGTTGGAAAGTAAGAGGTTAAATCCCTTTCCGTTTTAACAAAAACATATTTTAACTAAATCCAACACTCTCTTATTTAACTTTAAAAAAAGAAACGGGCATGCTGTGCTCTAATAAATTTTTCCTTGGCACTCTCCCTTCTCTTTGAATCTTAGAGGTGGGGGAAGAGAGAGCAAGACAGAGAGATTAACTATTTGGGCTAGGCTGACTGCCCTTTAAATTGTCAAAAAGCTTGAAAGATATACGAGCTTGCTGTACTGACAGTACCAGTAATGTAGGTCAGGCCCTCGGGGTCTCCAAGGCTTTCAGATCATCCTATCTGTAGATACTAGACACAGGATGTCAGCGTCTCATTTAAAGCTTATAAAACGTCCCAAAATTGCAACACAGTCAGGCCTGGCCAGAAGAATGTTTTTTATTTTGCTTAATCAACAATTGCTAAGTCAACCTGGCAAAATGCAAGAGGTTAAATCACGTTGGACTAGATGATCTCAAAGGTCCATTCCAACCTACACAATTCTAGGTTTCTACGTTGAGACTTCAATAGACCATTCTGAGTCTCTAACTTTCCCCCTCTGTGTTGGGAAAACCACATTAGTATTTTCATCTACTCTCATGTCTTACCTTGGCAATATTATTGCCTATTGTGCCCTCTGAAAAGTTTATGTCGTGTTACTGCAGCTGACCCAAGTGACAGAGTTCCCACCATTTACTTTCACAGTTAATCCTGGAGGCTAAAAAATCCTGCAATAAAGACTTCATTCCTGACGCCTGCTCTGTATTTTCCATTTCTCAGTTTCACCCATCATTCCCTTGGACTACGTTAAAACAGTTCCTTCTCTTTTCTTGGATTTTCCCTTTACTATCCAATGCCGCCCACTTCAAGGGAGCCAGCGTTTCCCACAGAGCTATTTGCTTTTCTAAACTTGGAGGGGAGAACGTGGCATCTGCGATGACATTGTGTGGTAACTATTAGCAAAGGCTGAACTGGGATAATTACCAATATGCTTTGAGATAATACATTCCCTCCCTCTCTCTCTCCGAGTCCCCGCTCTTTAGGGAAGCTGCGTGTACTTGTGGCTGAGTGATAGGTGTTGATTTGGGGTTTTGGTTTTTTTTTTTTTACTTTCTCCATTCAAATTAAGATTCTCAGGGATTTTCTGAACTCTCTTCAGTGATTTGAAGGAAAAAGCAGAAAAGATGTTTTCTGTAGCCAGTTTCAGGATATTTTACATATAGCTTATATGTACCATTTTTAGGCATTTCTAAAGGCATTGGAAAGACTACAGTATAACCTCCTTCTTCCTTCCCTCCTCCATAACTTGGTTTGGGAATTTTTGTGCCCTCCTGTGTGACAGACCCCCGTGCTCATCACCTACCTGCTAACACACTACTTGAAACCTCACCAAAGAGATGCATCTTAACGCCCTGTTCCTTTGCTCTGTGATTCAGGAGGGAGGGGAAAAAGAAAACTAACTAAATAAATAAATTAAACTGGTTAGAATCCAAAACTCTCCGGCCCAAGTGGCTGAAACTCAAGCAGCCAGAATAAATTTTTCCTACTGAACCCCCCTCTCACCCTAGCAGAGAAGAGACCCCATCACAACGTTTCCTGGAGAAGCAAACACAAAAGGATGTGCTGGACTCATCTCGGTGTAACTTAGGAATTCAGAGAGTTAACAGCAACCCGCTGGGGCAATATAACCCTTCGTTCCTGGTTTCTCAAATAGCACATCGCAGCGGCCCAGAATACAAAAAGATCATTCACCTACACATTTCTCACCAGAGCCTAATCCCGTGGGACTGCGGAGCGGCACACGCTTGCTGAGGGAATTTCCAGGCAGGGGGAAGGTAAGAGGAGGGCTGAATAACATTTAACAGCTTTGAAACTTGAGAGCTACCTGCAGAATAATGTCGTGGCTGGGAACAATGGTGTTCCAGAGGCTACTCACAGAATGACTAAATTCATTGTTTAAATCTACACCCCACTTTATACATATGTATTGGTGGTACTCAATTATCTAGAGATTTGACAAGATTCTGTACAGTTCAGTGGAGTGGTATTTTTCAAATATTTATCTTATAATAAAATCTGAAGAAAGCTAGAAATTTGCCTAGAAATCTCTGGCTCACAGTTCAATTTTAATACTGTGTTTCAAAGTCTTAGCTGACAAATGAGATTTGAGGTTTACAGCACAAGTACAATAATTTTGTAGAATCATAGAATGGTCCAGGCTGGAAGGCACCTCTAGGGTCATCTAGTCCCATCTCCCCACAGTCAGCAGGGACACCCCCAACTAGACCAGGTTGCCCAGGGCCTCCTCCAGCCTCCCCTTGAATATCTCCAGGGAAGGGGCCTCAACCACCTCCCTGGGCAACCTGTCCCAGTGCTCCACCACCCTCAGAGTAAAGAGCTTATTCCTAATATCCCATCTAAATCTGCTCTTCTCCAGCTTGAAGCCATTGTCCCTCATCCTGCAGACACTGTACACTTGCATTTGTACATTCACTGCCGAGCTTTTCTTTCAAAGGTTGAACTTTGTGAGGCAGCTGGAGTTCTCCCTTTGCAGTTCATCTCCTAGGGATGTCAGAAAAACAAATATGGAAACCCCTGGAGCTAACAGCCACCTCAGCCATCCTGTCTTTATCAAGACTGCGCATTTTTGGCTACGCCAAGTGTGAAAGAAAACCAATGTATACCTAAGAGCTCTCTTTAAATGCAGAGTTTAACAGCAAAAGTAAATCACAGCCACTTAGCGTTATCTCTGCTGTGTCACTCGGGGCATTTGAAATAATCAGAAAGTAACCTGAAAGATCTTAAGAGGTAAAATTGTCTAAATCTAGTTCAACCAGGTTAAATTACTGCATGAGGTTGTTTTAAAAGCCTTTACATCATTGTTGATTTGAGTCTCGTGTGTGACAGCATCTCCACACTGAGGTTCCCCAGCCTGAAGTCCTTTCCCTAAAAGTACTAAAGCCCTTCCCCGCATTACGGGTTGTATAACGTCGTTCAGGACATGCCAAGAAAATGTCTTCAGCCTTCATATTTTACAAATATGGCAGTGATCAACCCAAAGCAGGATGTGAAGGGTTGATTATATTTAAAGCAATTTAACATGTTGCAACAGCGCTATCCTTAATGCTGCTCCATTAAATGAAGCGGCAATCTAACAGCAATGCAAACACCAGGTCTGTGGACCTGGTCCCACCAACTCCATTCCCATCAGGAACGTTTACCTACATGAGTAATCTCCCCGAGGTAAAGATAATGAATGAAAAGGGAAAACCAAGAAGCCGGTTACAAAACTTGGCTGCCACGGTGCAAATTAAGCAGTTGGGTTCTGACGTGAGAACGGCTAAAAGTAATGGCTCATCTCGGCAGCCAATCGAGTCTTCCTCACAGAAGCACAGAGTTGTCTGGGTTGGAAGGGACCTTCAAGATCATCTAGTCCAACCATCAACCTAACTCTGATGAGAAAAAAACCAAACCATCACTAAACCATGTCACTAAGCACTGTGTCAGCCCGTCTGCTGAATCCCTCCAGGGATGGGGCCTCAACCGCTGCCCTGGGCAGCCCATTCCAAGGCTTCATAACCCTTGCAGTGTAAAAATATTTTCTAATCTCCATCCTAAACCTCCCCTGCTGCAACTTGAGGCTGTTTCCTCTTGTCCGATGGCCTGTTCCTTGGGAGAAGAGACCGACCCCCCCTGGCTACTCCCTCCTTTCAGGGAGTTGTAGAGAGTGAGAAGGTCTCCCCTCAGCCTCCTTTTCTCCAGGCTGAACACCCCCAGCTCCCTCAGCCTCTCCTCACAAGACTTGTGCTCCAGACCCCTCACCAGCTCCATTGCCCTTCTCTGGACACACCCCAGCACCTCAAGGTCTTTTTTGTGGGAAGGAGCCCAAAACTGGATGAGCACACTCAAGGTGGAGCCTCACCAGTGCCCAGTACAGGGGGATGAACACCTCCCAAGTCCTACTCCTCACACTGTTCCTGATCCAGGCCAGGATGCTGGTGGCCTTCTTGGCCACCTGAGCACACTGCTGGCTCCTGTTCAGCTGACAGTCAAACAACACTCCCAGGTCCTTTTCTGCCCTGCAGCTCCAACCACCTTCCCCAAGCCTATAGCACTGCATGGGGTTGGTGTGACCCAAGTGCAGGACCCAGCATTTGGCCTTGCTGAATCTCATCCCATTGGCCTTGATCCAATGGTCCAACCTGTGCAGATCTCTCTGCAAATCTCTTTCCACACTCCCACCTAACTTGCTGTCATCTGCAAACTTACTGAGAGTGCACTCGGTCCCCTCATCCAGATCACTGATAAAGATGTTCAAGAGAACCAGCCCCAGTACCAAGCCCTGGAGGACACCACTCTCATCCCTTTCCGTCTGCCTTCACATTTTCAAAGATTGCTGGAGGGCAACAAAAAACAACTCTTAGTACATTCCGTCACAGTGATTTCCCTCTTATGAGCATCTCCCCGCACATGCCAGGTAGAGCCACACACAGTTTTTTAGTGGCCAGAAGGCCAGTGGGGGTTCAGGAGCTGGAGAAAGCTTCCCAAACCACTTCCATTCAACCAGCCATCGCTGTATAGCAGGATACACATATTCACAGGTAACACCCTCTTTTGTGGGGATGTCCCCAACAGTATTAGGTTAGAGATCCCATAGGTTGTGAAATGTTTTTTTAGTTCCCTCATGTGATTACTATTCACTACTACTTTTCTTTTTTAACATACAGGACACATTAAAATCACATAAATCTACTTTACAAAAGTAGTGAGGAACGCAGCACTGCAATACAATAGCAAAGCTAATAACTTCACCATAATTTGTAGATCACCGACCACAAAAGCTCTACAAATAACACCTCCCTTTATTTATATGTCAACAGGTTCCATGTTCCCCGATGATCAAGATAAACAACTACGCATCTTTGAGAAATTAAATGGGCATGTGAGATGGAAAGCAAACAAAACCACAACAGGCCAACGAATGCCAAAGCAAGCTACCGAGGTATTCCCCGAGCTGCCAAAACAGGTATTGCCAAGGGAACTCCATGGTTACCACAGCAGCTTTTAGAGTTAACACAGATGTAACTGCTTCAAAGCACTGCAGTTACCGCCGGCTCTGCCACGTAAACTCAGCTTTATTTACACAGAAACGTTCTGAAATCACCCGTTAGGTTTTAGTGACAGCACAGGACTCGCCCTCATATTCCACGATATCACAATAAGCAGCCCAGCAGTAAATTATTCTCACTGGTAATGGGGAAAATGACTTTACCAGCCACACTGGTAAATGGCTCGTACAGAATTGAGGACGGCACATCTGTTGATGAAAGCAGCACAGAAGTCCTGCGGGAAAACTCAGGAAGTCTGACCTCCACCAAACACATTAATGCCTTAATAGAGCTCACTAATTATCTGCTCATTTTGCTGCCCAAGACTTGTAGGACTGTCCTGGAAGGGCAATTTTCCTCCTCTTAGTTCTATTATTCAAGAGTTCATATATAAGGATTTTGCAAAACAGTGGATATGGATACAGTGCTCAAAGCCTGGAGTTCCTCTGATCCTCCCCAGTAAAACTACGGTAAGAAAATATTTTACAGGTAGGTGCTTCTGCACAGGGGACATGCTGAGAACTGGGGAAGTGTCTTGATACACACACAAAAAGTAATTATCTTGTATTATTAAAGACACTACACTGCCACCATAGTCAGACACAGCATTTCCGATAGCAGCTCAAGGAAGCTGAGACAGCCAGGGGTGTCCAGAAAGGAAAGACACCTCTGTCTTTTGCCCCAAAGCCCATGAAAAGCTACCAATTTATCTTTCTTATCACCGCCTGCCAGTGACCAGTGTGAGCTGGGAAGAGGGCATGGAAATCCTCAGCTCTGCTCCACCACCACTGAAGGTGCCACCACAGACGTAGTCTTCCTCAGCAATGCAACGATCAAGGATGTCCTGCCCTCCTGGCTGTCCCTCAGCATTTTCAGAGCAGCTCATCCCATTTCAGCCCTAATGCTTTCAAAAGTGAGCAGCTATTTAAGAAACAACCTTTAAAACAGAACTGCAGACATCTTCAAGTTATTTAACACATACACCTCTTTGTTCAGTGTTTGAATTAAGCAAGAATACAGAGAAAAAATGTAATTTTACAGTGAAAAGGAGTTCTGTGTAAGATGCTCATCACCTTGGTAATTTAGCTGACATTCAAATGCAGACAAAATGTAATTACAAAACCCACGGAGATTTGCAGGGAAACCGTAAGCACAGTCACTGTTTTATTTTGTCCATCTTTATTTTGCAAATCAACATTTCTTAAGGAGTTAAACATCTCTTTGTAGATATTAAAGCTATTTTTTGGGGAGGAAAAAACATAAAAGCATAGCCTGGGAGCTATCGAAGTTGAAGCTTAGCTTTGTACTGCAAGTATCTGACCTATTCACTCAGTAATAGGCCTAATCAATCTTACTATCTCCCCCAATGGTGATTCATTAGAGCACAGGCCTTATCTTTGTATCAAAGTCAAGAAGAAAGGCAGGCACAGATATAAGGAAATACTTTCCTTCTCTCTGATACGCTCTACATAGTTTAAATACCAGCACTGATAATATGCTGGACACTCGTGAGTCCCATGTACACTTAATCACTCATTTCCTTCATTGACTAAGAATAATACCAGCATAATTTACGGTGCTTTTACCCCCTGCTTCTCCCGAGACATCTGGCCTGCATCCAAGGAGTGGCACTTCTGAAGCAGGAGGACCACGGCGAGGCTTTGAGGGATGGAGAAGGAGGTCTGAAGGCCACGTAACTGATGGGAAGATTATTGCTGCCTGTGTAACTGATGGCAAGAAAATCTCCTTCAGCTACAGAGGTTACTTCAGAGCTCGGGAGACTCAGAGAACTCTGCATGACCAAGACTGCTTGACCTCTCCAGAGCTAGCCAAGGCACTGTCTCCACCTTCTGCTGCAGGCAGACTGCCTCTGGCAATCTAAGTTATGCACAGCCCGATTCACAGTCCCATCTGAATCCCTGCAGAACTTGGATAACCAGAGGGAGGAGAGGGGATAAAAAAAAAACACCCCACTTTCACCTCCAGCTTGGCTAGGAAACTTCACCCCTTCCCTTCCAGAAAGAATTTTGCTAGAACAAGGGTGTCATCATAGGCTCAGTGATGGTCTTGCTCACCAGTGGTCAGCCTGGCCAAGCTGGGTGGCCAACACCGCCAGCTCTTGTACGCCCAGCTGGGCAGCCTTCTTCTGCCAGACAGATGTGAGCTGCTGGAAAGACCCTTCCTTATCATCGGGATAAATCTGGAGTTGCATTCCTAATTATTCTTCTGCTGGTGACATTATTTCTCCATAGCTATATAGGGAGGGGTGGGGGGTTGTTATATGTCTGAACCAGAGCCAAAGATTTGCACTGCCCAGAAGCAGCCCATGGTTTGTGGAGGTTTTCGCCCTCAAACCATTTTTCCACCATACAAAGCATCATTTAGTTGTTTCTAATCTCCCAGATGCAAAGGGAGTGATGGAAAGGAGCACAAAGGTATTTGTCATCTGGAGAACGCTCATCACCTCACACCCCTTTTCTAATGGCATTCTCTTTCCCTCTGAGCTTCAGACACTTGACCATGTCACTTCAAGACCATAAATCGCCATGTGCTGCTGCAAAGGATCAGTCACTCCACTTAAAACCACAGCTGACCATGTCCCTTTCACAGTGCCCCAGTAAGCAGAGTGGGAGGGGAGTACTCCATAACTCTAAGAACAATACTTTATTCATAACACTGACACCTTCAGGGTCTATCTCAGAAAAACCTGAAGGTTAAATCTAGGTACCTAAAAAGGGCTTATTTCTAACCTCACTACGTTGAGGTTTTTTTGCACGCAGCCTTCAGAAGCGCTGCACTTCATGATATCATTTAAAAGGAGGTAGGTCAATCTTTGGTGTAGCTGTTTCCATTCACGAAAAACACTGTAATTGATGCTGCTGAAACAAAAGCAGACCGACCACTTAACGTGTTTTATTGCTTTTACTACTGTGTGCACCTGCACAAGTCCAGGAGCACAGTCCCTCCAGGCCCAATACACAGATTTATATACTCTTAACACATCTTAAAAGTTAAGGAAATTATGCATTTTTCTCTCAGAGGGATTTGATTTCTGAAAATTTCACTGTCATTCCTACTTATCCAAGAAGAAAGGTACAAACTATGAGTTTCCTCTATTTAAAACAACAGGCTCTTTTCACCCCTGTGAGTAGCAAATACTGAGGCTGTACTTTATGTTGTGAGCTGGACCCAGGCAGGATGGGGAACAGCATTTCCAAGCAGAACTTCTGTTGTGCCCCTCTCCTGGGAACGACGGGTCACTGGGATTCAACTCCTGAGCAAAACTGGGTGCTTCAGGCGAGCTAACTCCTTCTGGAAAACATCTCCAGTAAATACTTCTTGGTTTGCTCTTACAATCCAGTACACACTCTGGTTTGTATTCTGCTGGTACAAGCTTGCAGGAAACATATTCCAACCTTCTGGCCCTCAGAAAACAAAGAGAGGGAACAGGAACTTAGATTTGGGGCTGGCCACAAGCAAATTAAATCTGTGCCATTTTAGAATTTGGCCCACTATTTTCAGCCCGAGCTCTTACAACTATTTTTGAACACCATGAGGATGTCTGAAACACTGGTTAAATTACAGAACTGAGTACTACTGGAGCACAAACACCAAAACAACTGTTCATTCAGTTTGTTTCTTAACCTTTTCCTTAGAGTGACATGAAAACTTTCTTTTCTCCCTAGAGACTTTATACAAGTGTCAGCTTCAGTCATTGCAGTTTTACAAGACTATAAAGTTAGCAGCCTCTAACATCCAATTAGCAGTTCCCTATATAAAGCAAAACCAGTTCCATACTATTGTATTCCTAATAACCTGAAGCTGACTGCATCTTTTCCCTGCCTTGCCTAAACACTAGCTTCCAATGCATTTTCCTTAGAAAAATGAAAGGGGAAATAAGAATTAACACTCCTAACACTCACTGAAGAGATGAAACTTCAGAGATCTGTCATATTAAAAGCAAAAAAAGATTCAGATATATGTAAGCTGGACCAACTTGTTCCATCAGCAGGCTCGCAGTTAAGGCATTTGACTTTTACCTTGCTGAGAACTCAGGGTATTTTCAGATCTTCTCAGAAAGATTTGCACAGTTTTTTGTCTTGTGGTCTCTTTCTTGCTGGCATTTCAGATCAGAGGCATACCTGAGGATCCCTGGTCAAGCCCTGGCTACTCTAAACACATTAAGAGACAGTTCCCAATCTCACGGGCTTGTAGCTTAACAGAGGGGGAAAGAAAAAAAGGAACCAAGTGTTATAATCAGCTTTGCAGATGCACGAGGCACACAGGAAAATCAAGAATTTAACCCAATCACACAGTGTATGTGTTCACAGAATCAGAGAATATCAGGGATTGGAAGGGACCTTGAAAGCTCATCTAGTCCCATCCCCCTGCCAGAGCAGGAACACCTACATCAGGTCACAAAGGAATGAGTCCAGGTGGGTTTGAATGTCTCCAGAGAAGGAGACTCCACAACCTCTTTGGGCAGCCCCTTCCAGTGTTCCATCACCCTCACTGGGAAGAAGTTTTTCCTCATATTTAAGTAGAACCTCCTCTGTTCCACCTTGCACCCATTGCCCTTGTCCTATCACTGCCTGTCACTGAGAAGAGTCTGGCTCCATCCTCCTGACATTCATGTGATGTCCATGTAGCTGTAGTCCTACAGTTAAACCAAAAGGGACATTTTTTCCTCACCAGCTAACCATTTAATTTTTTTTCCCCTAGACTTGGTGGACAACCAGCTGAACATGTGGCAGGAGCACATCCTTGGAGGCCACCCATCTATGGGACTGGCACGAGCAGCAGCTTAGCCAGCTGGCCGCATGAAGCCACCATTCCCCTCAACTGGGGACGTGCAAGGCCACATCTGGAGCCCAGGCTTGTCTCACACCCTTCCCAGGAGAGATAACAGCAGACTGGAGAGAGTTTAATGGCTGTGATGGTCAGAGCATGGAGTTACATGATGTAGGAGGGGACTCCCAGATATGCACCACCTGGAGAAGAGAAAATAGAGGAGACAGAGCCAGGCTCCTCTTGGGAGAGCACAGAAAAAGGACAAGACACAACACCCACAAGCTGCAGAAAGAGACATTACAGTTGGAAATAAAACCCCGATGAGAACGGCTGAGCATTGAAGAGGGGCCCAGAGAGGCTGGAGCACCTCCACCTTGGCATGTTTTCCACATCAAGGTATTGGGCAACTTGAGACCACTTTGAATTTAGCCTTGTCTTGACAGAAGGTTGGATGAGTGGCTCTTTCCCACCTATATTTTTCTATGATTTCTAACTTCTATGCACCTTTATACTACACTTACACAGGTATCAGCAACAAACTACGTGTGAAAGGCAGATCCATGAGCAACGACACTTCTGCTGTCACTTGTTCTTAATCCTCTAACATTTTCGCAAAGCAGCACCAAGAATTGTTGGGTCTCAGACACTGCACAAGACATTGAGGGTCTGGAGTGGGTCCAGAGAAGGGCAAAGGAGCTGGTGAAGGGTCTGGAGCACAAGCCTTGTGAGGAGAGGCTGAGGGAGCTGGGGGTGTTCAGCCTGGAGAAAAGGAGGCTGAGGGGAGACCTTCTCACTCTCTACAACTCCCTGAAAGGAGGGAGTAGCCAGGGGGGGTCGGTCTCTTCTCCCAAGGAACAGGCCATGGGACAAGAGGAAACAGCCTCAAGTTGCAGCAGGGGAGGTTTAGGACGGGTATCAGGAAAAGTTTCTTCACAAAAAGGGTTGTCAAGCCTTGGAATGGGCTGCCCAGGGCAGTAGTGTAGTCACCATTCCTGGAGGTATTTAAAAGCTAGGCAGATGTGGTGCTAAGGGACTCGGTTTAGTTGTGGACTTGGCAGTGTTAGCTTGATAGTTGGACTCAATCTTAAAGGCCCCTTCCAACTTAGACAATTCTATGATTCTATAAATTCCTAGGCAAAGACACTGCTCACCACAACAAGATTTTTGTGTGTTCATGCGAAAAAGTGTTATCCCCATCCCACATATCTCTTCCAGAAGTCCTGCTTTGTGAGATGAAAGTATGTCCAGAAATACATTTCAGTGAGCAATGTTGCTCTGGCAACAAATCAGAACATCAGCTTCCAGAGAGCTCCAGGGCTAAAATCCCACCTGGCTTTCAACAGGAGCAGCTGGCCAAAAACTTCTCCAAGCCCAGGTCTTCTGTGGGAGGGGAAAGGGATCCATCCACCTCCCTCCCCTCCAAACATCTTTCTCTGGCATGGGCCTCGGCCGGGTTGGCTGTCACACCACATCATGTCATGGGGGTGATGACACGACAGGCCTGAAACAGCCCGGAGCCGCTGATGTTGGACAGATTGCGTTTGACACCCAAGGGAAGAAGATTCCAGCCCATGTGTTTTGCTACCCCCAACCCTTTTGTGTTTAATTACCGGAACACCAGATCAGCAGAATGCTGTGAGCAGGTTACGGAATAGTTATTCCTTGAATCAGCAGCTTGGGCAGGAAGGTCTTCTCCTTTCACCGTCAGCACGCTGCAAGCTGAGACTTCCAACCTAAATGTCAGCAATAAAACAGGAGGCCAAACGCTTCCCTGGATGTTGAGGCTACAATTGGACCCCTCATTTCACCTTGTCAAAGTTCAGAAAATCATCCTAAGGAAAATACATACTGTATATGCACCAAAAAATGCAAATCCCTGCCTCTTAACTTATAAATGACAGACAAGCAGAAATACAACATATATATAATAAGCTCTATTCTACCCGGGAGCACAACAGAAGGCAGTTGTTTTAACCAAGAACATGTCCTAGTACTACATTTATTTTTTAAAAAAGACAGAAAACTTGGAGCCAGACTACAAACCTATGTGATTTATTTAAAACAATAATCTAAAGCAAATCAACCTTTCTCATAACTTTAAATTTGTAAAATTTTCAAGAAGGAAATATGCTCATTTAAATGGCCCTAGTTTGTAAAAAATAAAAAAAAAATTGAATTATTTATCCATAAGTGTAGGGATTTATCCAACACTTTCTTTTCCCTTGTACTGTTCTGTTGTGGTTTTGCCAGGCTCCCTTTTTCCAGACATCTTTCAGCACTAGGAGGAGTTTCTTAAGCAGGTGTAAGCCACAGCCCAGCCTCCTGGGGACTCTCAGGATGGGGGTTTTGGCGATGGAATATGGCTCTGTGTACTTTCCCCTGTAAAAAGCGTCCACTGGGTTTCATCAGAGAGAAATGGGAGGAGGGAATGGGAATTTTCATACTATTCAGGGCGACGATTGCTCTGACATACGTGGCTGTACAAACTGACGCCCTCGAGTTCGCGCTGTGTCTCGTCCCATCCCCACAGGCCTGAGCTGCAGCGGGAGCCCCACGTTAGGAGACCAATTAGGTGATTTTTCCCCTCCAGCAAAACTTATTTCACACTTGGCACACCATACCTCGGCCCCACCTACACCAGTGTTCACGACGAAAAACGCCTTTCTAAAGTTAACAAACTTCAAATGCTTTTCATTGGCAAGGCTTAGATACATCTGCATAATTCTCCAAATACTGAGTCATCTACCAAAATACAAAAAGTCACCTTTCTTTTTATTCTGAGCTCAGATCCAATGAAGGGGCAGCTTTTGCCACCTGGGCAAATGAATGAGAAGCTGGAGGAAAGATAAGGAGTCAGCTGGGGAAAATAAAACTCGTTTAACAGAGAACAAGAAATTTGAAAGGGCTGAAGTAAGGTTTTATCCCCAGGCAGTATGACATTCCCAGGAAGGAGAGACAGATCTGGTACAAAACAGTCAGGAAGTTCCCCATTTTGGTCTCTGGGTGTGAACTCCTCTCTCACTTGTTGAGTTTTGGCCAGGATCACAGAATGATATGGAGTTGGAAAGGGCCTCTGGGGATCATCTCCTCCAAACCCCTGCCACGGCAGAGTCACCCAGAGCAGGTCCCACGGGAACGTGTCCAGGTGGGGCTTGAATGTCACCAGAGAAGGAGACTCCACCATCTCTCTGGGCAGCCTCTGCCAGGGCTCTGCCACCCTCAAAGGAAAGAAGTTCCTCCTCATGTTTAGATGGAACCTCCTATGTTCCAGTTTGTGCCCGTTTCCTCTTGTCCTGTCACTGGGCACCACTGACAAAAAAGACTGGCCCCTTCCACTTGACACCCCCCCTTTCAGTATTTCTAGGTGTTGATCAGATGCCCCCTCAGCCTTCTCTTTTCCAGACTAAACAGACCCAAGTCCCTCAGCCTTTCCTCAGCAGAGAGATGCTCCAGGCCCCTCAGCATCTTGGTGGTCCTCTGCTGTACCCTCTCCAGCAGTTCCCTGTCCTTCTGGAACTGGGGAGCCCAGAACTGGATGCAGTGCTCCAAATGGGGCCTCCCCAGGGCAGAGCAGAGGGGCAGGATGTTCTCCCTCAGCCTGCTGGTCACACTCTTCCTGATGCACCCCAGGGTGCCATTGGCCTTCTTGGCCACAAGGGCACATTGCTGCCTCATGGACATCCCATTGTCCACCAGGACTCCCAGGTCTCAGAGCTGCTCTCCAGCAGGTCAGCCCCCAACCTGTACTGGTGCGGGGGTTTATTCCTCCCCAAGTGCAGCACCCTACACTTGCTCTTGTTGAATAGGATAGGAGCATCCATCACATTTACACCAAAGGAATGCCCCACTAAATACTTTTTATTCTCCACATAATTCAGGCATAGGGGTGGCCACACAATTGTTGACCCTCTTTTGTTAACAGAGATAAAAATCAATTCCTTTGCTGCCTTTTTGACCTTTGCGTATGAGACTGAAAGTAAAGATATTTTACTCTCTTATGAGATTTACGAGATGAAATTTGTACAAGCTTCAAGTATGGTCCATGTGAAGGGTCAGGAAGAGCTCACAGATATCTTATATATCTAAAAACCAGAATGAACTTCAAAAATCTACCATGATTTTTGCACACCCTAGGAGTCAAAAAGAGCTTCTCAAAATACCTGTTAAAAGTTATACCCCAATTCCCCGTGGTTTCTGCCTTTAAGTGTGTAAAACCTACACAGTTTGTTAAGGAAGTCTCTTTAAAAAAGAAGATGAGCACATGAATTTCAAAAGCTTTTGTCACCCAAAACGTCTTGTACCCCTCTGATGCAATCACACAACCAGACAAGTTTAGCTGGTACTGGCATGAGAAATTAATTTTTCATAGACAAAAGTTAAAAAAAAAAAAAAATCCACAAAAGCAAAGCTGGGGAGGAGAGAATTTTTTAGAGGGGAGTCTTAGACACGACTCCAAACAAACTTCAAAGAGTCACCCACTCCCAGCACAGCTCATCAAGGGACCAGATGGGCTGCAAGGGCAGAAAAAAAGCCCTCCAAAACCCTCTCAGACATCCTGGCTACTGCTCCGAGGAGGTGAAGCCCCGAGACAGACCAGATAATATCCTGCTGCTTAAGGACCTAGAAAAATAACCGACCACAGTTATTAATTAATTCCCAGCAGAAAGGCTGCACAGGCAATGAATCAAAAGAGACCCCACTTCTCACCATTTGCCCTGTTTTCATTAGATAAAGCTAAAAACCTACAAAAGCCCTCTTTTTGGGTTATGTCAGACTGTTGTCATCTCCAAAGAGAACTACGCTCATTAATTTCTTCGTTACCCACATCAGATATATGCCCAAGCAGACTTCAGCGTGGCCTCTCCTCCATAACCAGTTGCTCACACCAAACCCTCCCTGCAACGAGGTTTCCTATCTAAAGAAATAAAAAATAATATTATTTGAACAAGAGCAGTATTATCACTACTTTACAACTTGGGAGGGGGAAGCTGATTTACAGCCACCCATAAATCTGTGCTGATGCAAAATAATCAACTCAGATCTCTTGCTCGAAACAGGCTTCTTTTTTTTTTTAAGCAAAAACACATGCTGATTGATGACACCATTTTTTTTTTTAGCAGGTTCACGTTGATCTTAATGAATTGTTTATGTAAAAACAAAAGCTTGATACCATTCTGAATCCTCTTTAGATGGCTTCAGGGAAAGAGTCATTACTTCATTTGAAATCACCTTTCATTTCAAATCGTTGCTGAACACAATTGAAAACTCAAAACAGTCAAAACCAAGGAAGATGGTTTGATTTTCTCTAATAAAATACTTTGACTCAAAGCGAATCTTTTAACAACTGCTTTGTTAAATTTTCCGTTTGTTCCACACTAAATAGTTTCCTTCTCAAAAAAATATGCCAATAATTCTCAGCCCCATATTTTGCCCCAAGTTCAGATCCAAACCTCAAACTCCACAAGTGATTTGTTATGGTAGCCATATCCCGCTGTATGTAGCATCCTTTCTAGCTATGGCTGGGAAATGGTAGAGGAACAAAGGTGAATAAAGCAAGACAGAGGAAAGGGGGAGCCGCCAAGCAAAGGTCTAGCAGGGAGACAACAGAAGCTCTGAAAGCTGGAAAAGACAACTTTGCTCCATAGACCATCTCCGTGCCGCAAAACAAAAATGATTCTGCAAGCAGAAGGTGGTGGAACCCTGTGCTGGGTTTGATTGAGGACATAAACTTCAGCACTTGAGGAATACTCAGCTTCATCAGGTGGTTTTGTGTGAGGAACACCTAGGCCACAGTCACCAAACATCATCCCTTGAGCTCACTGGAACCATGTTTCTCCTCCTCAAGAAGAAATCAGGCAGTTTAGAACACAAAGGAACACTTCCCATTTGGCTATTCAGAAAAAGAACAGTAGTGTAGTTATTGTTTCATTTAGTCCCGTTTTAAAAGAGAAATGCAAGTAATAGAAAGGTACTTGCAGAATCACAGAATTGCCTGTGTTGGGAGGGACCTTTCAGATCACCAAACTCCAACCATCAACTTAACACTGACAAAACCCATCACTAAACCACATCTCTAAGCACTATGTCTACCCCTCTTTTAAATACCTCCAGAGATGGTGCCTCAACTACTTCCCTGGGGAAGGAACATCTGCACTACAGTTATAAATCCTTGTTAACACCCAACCAAAGAACAGAAAAATAATATGGTCAAATTTGAATAGAAGTCACCCAGGAATTCTGTTTTGTGTCTTGGACTTGGTTCAGCTAAATACATTCCTAACTCAAAAAAAAATATAAAAATCTCTTTTTTATGGCATGGAGAAAAGAGGGACAGAAGAAATTCAGAGAGAGGTAACCACCACAGGACCGACTCTTAACTGCAGCCTCCAGAAGGGTCACTGCCAAGAGCAGGGGCTGGGGTTTTAAACCACATCTTCTCAAGAAGGTCTGCAAAGCCTCTCCAGCAAAGGGAGCCGAAATCTGCTAAAGGTTCCATGGGGGTTTGCAGCCCCACATCTGCCGTTGGGGGCTCCTGAAAGCGGCAGGATTTCAGGCCTTGGGTCAGAGAACGCAGGTGATTTGTCACAAGAGGGAAGCCTGGTTTTAATAACGCGCCAAACATCTTACTTTTTCTTTTGATTAACATGGCATTCATTTGGGATTTCTTGCTATTTAGTCTATGCAGGAAAATGATAAAAAACAGACCTGACAAGCTTTGAGTTAAGAGTGGACTTCACCTCATTTTAGAAGAGGGCAGCTGCAGATGCCATAACCCCTTTACAACATCATATTTACCTGAGCTCCCTAAAGCAACCACAGGGAATTCCAATCTTTATTTATCTTTTAAATGTACAAGCCATTTTCTCCTGCACCAGACAGGATCTTTTGAAGGAATATCAGACATTTCATTATATTTTGAAAATTACTCAACTTCCAAGCTTCAGCAGTGTCTAAAGCCCTGCACACTTCTTAGTATTTATTTGTATCACAGACAATAAAGTACCTTCTATTTGTGGAAGCCCATTAAAAATAAACAGTCTGAGATAACTTGGCTTTTCAAACTTTCTTGTACATTGGGTTTATTATTGCCCTTTCCCTAGCTCTTATCCAAACAGTCCTGACAGCTTGTTTATTGAGAGCTCTGCAGAGGTCTACCTACACAAAGTGTGCTGGTGACAGCATCACGGAAAATCTCTAACTACAGCCTGGACTTAAAAACAATATATATTTTTTAAAAAAAACAATCACGAAGGCAAACTGTTTAATTTGTGAACAATACTGGAAAACATTCTCTAGCGGCTCAGTGCCAAATAGTTAGAATTTCTACCTGAAACATTACATGTGCCATCTTTGAGTTTGATATTGTATCACCAAATATATCAGGGAATATAAAATCCACCCGTAAAACCCTCTGCTCGTGGGATTTTCAAGTAGAACTCATTATTCTTTCTGCTGAAGTTCCATTAAAGCAGATACATAAATACTCCTTTTCAGTGAAGTTATATGTGCATTAATATAGAACAGTCTATATATTATAACAACATAAATACGTTGTTTTCTAGAAAGCTAAACTTTTTTTTTTTAAAGTTTGATTCTGAGAAAGTGTTCAGTCCTGACCAAAAAAGGCACATTTTTACCCATGACACATTGAAAGCACACATTGTAGCTCTTTAGCTTTCTTAAGTACTACTCCATTAACATCCTTCTTCTCCTTTCCCCAGAAGGAGCACTGGGAAGATGAAAGGTAGCTTAGTTTCCAGACCTTCTGGACAAGGTAGTCTGTTCAATACCATGTGGCCATGGGAATGTGTTTAACGAAGACACTGAATTAAGACAGCCCCAAACTTACTTTAGATGCATCATCAGTCATCCAAAGGATGCTCTGCTTCACTGACTGCTCCGAACCAGACTCAACAGTTCCTTCCCAAAACACCAGGGCAGCACCTCCAGCATGGCTGCAGCGAGTACCACTTGGGGACAACTCACTTGGCCACTTGCCTTCAACAAGGCTTTTAAAATACGCTTGTAAACACTAAGCAAAGTCCTCGCCTCGCTGAAGTTCCTCAATCAGATTAGATTTGTGTCTATAGAGCTTAATGTGGATAACATGGTTATTAAAAGCAATGATTAAAAATATCTTTTAAAGACAATTTAGGGGCTTTTAAAAGCTCCTTTTAAATGGGATCATAAAAGGTTTTATAGCTCAGTAGTACGATAGCAAGCACACGCTGAGATGCTGAAATTTCATACTTGAATCCACTATTAAACACAGCACTAGAGCGTGGCTGCAGGACACCATGAAACTGAAAAGGCAAAGAATTTCTACTCAGAACTAAAACTGTATCATTAATTCCCCAGGAATGTGCCTTACCTTTGCTTCACGGCTGCTACTCAACACTGAGGAGTCTACAGGTCAAATGCTGACCTTGACTTCATTCATTCTTCAGCCCTACAACAGTAAAACTATTGCTACCTGTGAGGATGCGCAATCACAGCTGAGGACACCACCTGAAAATAACGACAGAATCATGAAATCTTCTAGGTTGGAAGGGACCTTGAAGACCATCAAGTTCAACCATCAACCTACCACTGCCAAATCCACCAGTAAACCATGTCCCTCAGCATCACCTGCCCAGCTTTCAAATACCTCCAAGGGACAGCGATTCTGTGATGCTAGAACTGGAACTGATTTTGTTCACACAACGCAGAGGAGCTATGTAGAAATCAAATTTCATCTTACAGTGCTACGGTGCTTTTGCTGAGCTCAAAGAAGTTCAACCTTTCACGTGACTTAAGCAAATGTAACTCTGCATGCAGTCATGGAGAAGACTTCTAGAAAAGAGACAGTTTCTACTAGTCTGTCTGTCTTATTTACATATGGGCAAAAAGGTTTCCTACCCCATGCTGTGGTTCTAGGAAGTTTACTACCTCTTCTGGACGTAAAAGTTGGGAGAAAGAAACGGGTGAGAGGCAGCCAAGCAGGCTCTTGAGAAATGGAAGAGGAGAGACGACAGCAGTAATGCCTTTTCCTGGGCTGTTCCCTCTTAGGTCTAAGCCAGACGGGGTCAAGCAATGAACCTGGCACCTCCTTCCCAAGGCTGCTCTTCAGGGGAAGCACTTACAGCAACTTCACCAATAGTAACTCAGGGACGACCTAAATATCCGCTGCCGGGGCCAGCTGCTCTTAGGAGATCTTTCCCAACAGGTAGTCTTTAGCCAGGAGACATTAACAACTCAGAATTGTAAACCTGTATTGGGGGGCTTTCATAAAGGCCATTCTTGACCTTCAGGTTTCACAGCTCTGGAGGAGTTACCGTCCATCTACTTGGCTGTTGTGCACATATGCAACTCCCAAGAGTCCCGAATCCTGATTAAATGTTTGCTGAAAAGCAGGAATGTTGTGTGACTCCCCTTAAAAAAGAAGAGAGCATCTTAGCCTCATCTTGTTTTCCCTGTCCAAATTCTCCAACAGGCATTAGTCCATAGAGTGAGCTAACTGCCTGGAAAGCTTCTAACTTGCTAAAAACAAAGCCAATTTTATATGATTCACAAAACTTTTTTTTTTTTAAAAAAAAAAAGCACAATCTCCCATAACAGCAGAAAATAATTTCTGCTTTTGCCATAAATGTAACACAAAAATCCCTAAAAATAGAATTTAAGCTGGAAAAGATGACAGTAATTTAGCAGAAAATTTCTATACAGAAAGAAACCCACATGTTACCTGGAAAGGCACCATCCTACCTACTCCTTTCACTGCAGCAAGGAAAAAAAAATATCAAGATACATTTAAAAACCTTAAGTGAAAATTGATAGTATAGCCAGATAATTACATATTCTCACTATGCTTAAAGAATAACTGACAATGCATCTCCTTCAGCACAGCACCTCGCAGAGCATCTGTCGAGCTATTACCTTGGCACTTTGTGATTGCATCATATGGGAGACAGATGAAAGCCCCCCTTTGCCCGGTAGCCAACGCTGCCTTCAGAAAGCACAAGTCAAATTCAACAGGACATCACACCTTTATCTTTCACATCGCCCCAAACATTCCCCTAATTAAAATTATTTCATTTCAGATAGTAAAATAAGTGTCAGAACAACAAATTTGCAAGTCTGAGTCCATCCACTCACACGTCAACAATTTTCTTGGGAAATCTTGCATATTTTTCCCATCTTCTGATTATTTTTTCCCACAAGATGCAAAGTAATATTTACTCTGTTGCTAATATAGGAAGAATTGTTATTTATCCAGTCGAAGCTATCTCTGTTATATTTTTTGGCTGAAACACACTAAGTTTAATTGATGAAATACCCTTAAACTTTGATAAAAAGGAAAAATAACATTCTGCATTGCTAGAGGAAGCATAAAAAAAGGCTGTAAAATAACATTAGCAGCTCAATTTCAGAAGTGCCTTTCAAAAATGTAACCCCAAATGTCAGCCACAGTGAGCCCTGCCATTAATCAGCTTCTGCCACTGCTTTATATCAGTTTTAAGGTTGGAATATTCTCGGTAGGTACAGAGAGGGCACTTCTTCAGAGACAGGGGAAGAGGGGATGAGTTTCATATTTGCTATAAAAAGCCATAGTTCACACATTTATTCACAAATACTCTCCACCTGAGCACTGCTAGAAAACAAAGCACACTGGGACCTTAATTCAGGTGGTAACGCCAGCCACCATGTGGAAATAACGGCAGTGTTTGCTGAGGTCCATGAAGTAGAACCCCCAAAAAGCTGTTAAGATCTGCCCAGCCCAGGAGTCGGGAGGTTTGGAGCAACCCATGATGCCATTCCAGCTGGGAAGTATTGACACATTTTCCTAAGGATACCCTATAGCTCCTCAAATGCTAGCAGCTGGCAGAATATAGAGTAACCGCTAAGAGGACGCTGGTAAATAAAAGCTGGATAGCATCTGTCCCATGAAACGAGGGCCTAATCACACATCACAGGCACTTTCACTTGCCATTTACTTCAACAGGCTGAAATGTATTCAAGCCCCCCCAGGAGGACCACCTTCCAGAATGGGGTACTGATCCTCGGTTATGAAATATATTAAATAAATAAATAAATCACAACCTACATCTGGAATAAATATCAATCAACGAGCTAAAAAAAACATACCATTCAAGAGGCACTTGTATCGACCTTTTAAATTCTCACTTGGTAGTCGAGTCACACATAGACTGAAGCGATGCAATAAAAACGTCTAGGCCCAGATATGGTACTTAAGGGTTAAGTGTACAACCTGTTGATTGCTTAACCTCACCTAAAACATATGGCTTTGCACTTAAGGGTAAACCCATGGAAAGAAACCCAGTGCCCAGAGTGTGTGTGAAATTCTTTGAAAGGTCACTCTAAGGCAAAATGTATCTAAACACTTTGCTTGCACACGCTGGTTTCCAGAGACTTCCCTGCTCCCAGCCTGCAAAGGTTTCCGAGCTCCCTACAGCCCTACCAAAACAAGAGCCTGTTTAATAAATTAAGCAAGTGATTCATTCACGAGCAAAGGAACAGTTAGTAAAACCGGTCGACAAGCGTAAGAAATAGCCAAACACTCTCTTTTACCATTCTTTGCATTGCCTAATCCTGGATGGATGCTTGTGGTTTCCAGCATCTTGTCATCTTGCTGGGATGACAAATGCCGGGTCCTGAATTTCTGTCACGACATCCCTGAGCTTGGGGCAGAGTGGCTGGAAAGCTGCCCAGCAGAAAAGGACCTGGGGGCGTTGCTGGACAACTGGCTTAACATGAGCCAGCAGTGTGTCGTCCAGGTGGCCAAGAAGGCCAACAGCATCCTGGCTTAGATCAGGAACAGCGTGGCCAGCAGGAGCAGGGAAGTGATGGTACCTCTGTACTGGGCACTGGTGAGGCCTCATCTCAAGTGCTGTGGTCAGTTCTGGGCCCCTCACTACAAGAAGAACATTGATGTGCTGGAGCATGTCCAGAGGAGAGCCACCAAGCTGGTGAGGTGTCTGGAGAACAAGCCCTGTGAGGAGAGGCTGAGGGAAGTGAGTATGTTTAGTTTGGAGGAGGCTGAGGGGAGACCTCCTTGCCCTCTACAACTCCCTGACAGGAGGGTGTAGAGAGGTGGGTGTTGGCCTCTTCTCCCAAGGGAATCATGACAGGACCAGAGGAAATGGTCTGAAATTGAGGCAGGGGAGGTTTAGACTGGATATTGGGAAGAATGTCTTTACTGAGAGAGTGGTCAGGCCCTGGAACGGCCTGTCCAGGGAGGTGGTGGAGTCACCATCCCTGGAGGTACTGAAGAACTGTGTAGATGTGGCACTTCGGGGCATGTTCTAGTGGCTAAGATTGTAGGGCATGGGTTGTGGTTTTTGTGTATGGCTGGACTCTGTGATCTCAGAGCTCCTTTCCAACCGTGACAATTCTGTGATTCTGTGATCTTTTCACTGAACAATAATGACCCAAATACTAAAAAAACTTCTGACGCCTCTTGCTCAGGGAGAACCCAAAGGGGCTGAAGAGAAAGCACACAGTAACTCCTGCCTCGTCTCACATGGACAAGATCCACGAACAGAGTCACAGTCTGTAGAAGCAATTCAGAGAAGGAAACACAACTTCAGGCCTTGGTCCTGTCCTTTGTTCCCTTTCTCCGGTGTCCTCGGCGTACAGAGTCCTTACATGATTTACAGCATCATACAAAGACACACAAGGCAATACACTGTGTTCCTTATAGCTCTTAGTTACTCTCTTTGCGCCTTCCCTTAAGCAAAATTATGACCAAAAAAAAAAAAACTAAAGAAAAAGAAAAGATGTGGGGGTTTTGGTGTCCATAGGGCAGCCATTCCCTTGTATCCTCTATTTATTTAGGTTCCCAAATCGATGCCTTTTGCCCATGTATGTATTTCATATCATGTAGAAAATGTGCGTAAGGAAAATCTGTGCAAGGCTCTGCGGATGTTTAACAAGAAGCAAGCTGTGGGTTCAATACAGTGCTGAAGCAGATGCTTAAATTCTTCACTCTACTAGAGCAAGAGATGATTATCTGAAAAAGGACTCAACGTGATCAGACCAGTAATAAGTCAATATGGAAAGTACAAAGCAGCACCTTCAATATTCCGCAGCACACGTTTCCTGCCGTGGAAAACACAAATGAGCTTATTCCGAGAGCACAACTCTCATTCTCTCAAGAAACGTGTAAGGCAGAGCAGGAAGGAATAAGAACTTCAAAATTTGCATTTAGAAGGAAGCTATTAATGATGAAATGATACAAATGGAGTTAAAAACCTTCAAGAAACTAATCTGGTAAAGGGACTAGGCACTAGACTAGTGCTTTTTCTTCAGCCCCTTTGGGTTCTCCCTGAGCAAGAGGCATCAGAAGTTTTTTTAGTATTTGGGTCATTATTGTTCAGTGAAAAGATCACAGAATCACAGAATTGTCACGGTTGGAAAGGAGCTCTGAGATCACAGAGTCCAGCCATACACAAGAGAAAATTTTTAAAAATACCCTTTGCCATGTAAGAAGTAGCAGAGTGCTTTATAAATAACATTATCAATTTTCTTTAGTTTGTACAAACTCTTGAGAAAGACCTCCAGGATAATTAGCAAGTAGCAGGGCACCAGTTTGTGCAACTTGGGAATGCCAAACTCGTGCTCTGAAGCTGCCAGCTATCTTGCTGAACCCTCGTCTGCCCACAGCAAGCAACAGCTCAACGTTTGGAAAAGTCACAAACCAGACTTTTCGCGTCGCCGTAGAAACTGGTACCAGCGCAGGCAAGTTTTTCAAGATGAATATACCCACAGAGCTGGGCACAGAATATGAACTATCCATTTAGGCATTGATCCTGGGCTCGTTGAGCTCCTACAGTAAGGAGAAAAGGCTTCGATTTTAAGCTAAATCAAAGAATCCAGAGTCTACTGTGTCATTATTCATACAGTTTTAAATGGGACTCTGCTGTGCTGTATGAAATGCTAACGCAAAACCTTGCTCCTTAGGGATGCACAATAAAGAACCACATGGAAGGACACTTATTTTCTCTTCCTCACGCTAAGCTTATGCTACTGCTAAAACTACAAGTCAATCTGTTAATCAGTCTCGGCAAAACGATCCCTGGTAGTACTAAGGCCACGTTCAACGTCGCGTAAATATAAATCCAATCAATGGGTTCATGTTTGCAGGTACCACTACAGTGTAAGTAATTTATTCATGAGGCAAAAGTGGGACAAAGGGGATAAATAGTGAGAGGAGATAAGAGGTATTAATCATCTTTCTCTGACGAAGGCAAAAAATACAAAAGCAATTTTAAAATGCCACACAGAGCCGAGAGGTTAAAAGTTAAAAATCTATAACCCATTAGCAATATTAGTTCTAATTCATAATAAATACTTTCATTAGTAGTTATCTTTTGTAGATAATACCTCAGGCACCACAGCATAAATGATCCATGTATTGTACAGAAAACTGAGCAAACAGCTCAGTGTCTCATTCTGAACTTCATATTCCCCAACACGTAACACGAAGTCACTAGAACCTCACGGTGGAAACCCTATTTAAAATACAATTTTCTGTAAAGAATTTCACAGCAGCGTGTAGAGTTTTAGACCCTTATCTCCACTGAATCAAACCAGGCTTTGTGAAGGTTAAGGCCAGTAAGATGCTGCATTTCCCCCCCTAGGTGATATAAAATGATCTACATGTGAATAAGAAATAAGAGACGTCCTATGGACCTGATGGAGCGGGTCCAGAGAAGGNGAGGTGGGACTAGATGACCCTGGAGGTCCCTTCCAGCCTGGACCATTCTGTGATTCTATTTCTGTACAAATTAAGAAATAGAGAATCCCATTTTTACAACTTTTAATTCACGTTCTTGCCATTTTTGACTATCTCTGATATGATACCACCTACTAAAGCTAGATCCTATAGCATAGTATAAAAAGGTGGGTAGTAAGGGAAGGCAGATAAAGCAACTTTATCAGCGAGACTGAAGAGAGGCTATTAAACAAAGCATGATGTAAAAAGTCATCAGATTGCCACATCACCTGCAATCCAGCATGTATCTGCAAACTTTATGTTGTTATTTCATTTCCACCCCTGTGTGTCACCAGATAGACACAGTTACTAGAACATGCTGTACCAGGAGGAATTGCTGGGAAGTATGTTTTCTCACCCAGGAGGATGCCCTTTCCTCCCCATTCACAAAATGGGTCTATTTAGGATTTAAGTGGTGATCATGCCTCGTACAGCCATCCGCATAACATAAACTTCATAAGTTTATGCAGGGAATCAGCCTGGGCATTAAAAAGGTCTTCCAGTTCACCCAAATATGTGGATTCTAGAAACTCAAGTGACTTCAGAAACCCTTATGGCTTCAGGTCTACTCTAATTAACAGGAACTCCTCCACCTCCTTCCCTGTTAAGCAGCAGCATGAATTGTTTCCATGGTGGATGTTTTGATGCAGAAGAATTTGAGAGGCTTGTGGATCTGTGCAAATTACTTTCTTGTACTCCATGTGTGATACAGAGATAAAATAACCAGGTGGCACAGAATAGAAATAACCAGGTGGCACAGAATAGAGATTTCCTTCAGACCTTCAGCAAAAACAAACCAGTAATGACTAACACACACTGAAAGATAACCTTATAAAAATAAAAAAGAAATACATTTTTCCCATGTAATCACTAAAGGGTCTCTTGAAAGTGTTTAATATACACCTTCAAACTAAAATGAACTTTAGAAACCCTTTCAATAGAAGCCATTTTTAAAAGTATAATATTAAGCCAATTTGCACAAATACGCCAAATTCAGAAGAGTTAAATTCATGCGAACTCTGTCTCACATTCCTCAGTGCTGTTCTCCACACTAGATGATGTGGTGACAGACATGAAGGGGTGAAATCACATCACTATCTTTTGAAAATTGCCAAAAAAAATGATTTCTCACCATATGGGATCTGTAACAGCCCTGAAGTGTTTCAGCCCTCTCACACGTGATTGCTTTTTCCCTTCCCTAGTGTGACACAAGTCACCCACCTAAAATTCACCATCTCAGCAGTTTCATGGTGATACAAATCCAAATGGGCTTTATCTACTCCGACATGTAAATTAAGTTACGTTAATAACACCACATATCTAGATGATAAAATAAAACCCAAAATAACAATAAAAGAGATGTACACTTAAGCTTGTTTCATGTTAGTACTGGCGAAGTCTTAAAGCAGAGATCATGTCTGGAAACCTTATCTGAAAATTACTGCCCCAACAGCACAATACTGTGCTCCAGCATAAAAAGCCTGAGTTAAGCATTATGAGTATGTATATTCACATACATTCTAAGTGAAACGTGGCTTTGCAGGCACCAAATCTTCTCACTAGATAAATGCTCCAAATAAAATTGCAGGCACGCAAGCTTTTTTTTTTAAATTAAGAAAGCTAAAACAAACAAACAAAAAANCTTCCAGTCCTTCAGTGGAACTGGACTGCAATTGCCCTGGTGAGGTTGCAGGTCATTATCTACAGCATGAGGGTATCTACAGGCTCAAAGGAAACAACCGTGCTACAACTGAAAAGCTGCACCCTTGGAGAGTTACAGGCTTGAGCCAAGATGGGAAACTCTATGGGACATTATCCCTATTTCCCAGGAGCCCAGGAAACTGCAGGTTAGCCCACTCCAAGTGATGCCCCTCCCAAAAAAACTTGGCCTTCTTCATGGTGCAGGTTATTTTTGAGCTCACATATTAATAAGTACGCAACTATTTTCAAGAGACTTGTTTTCTCCTTATTTTTCCCCTCGAACAGCTCTTCACTGTCCTGTAGCGGTGTCCTTTACACACACTGGAGTTTTGAAACTTTCTTTTCCTCCCTTAAATTGCTTAATATTCAATAGAAGACCATTATCATACATATCCTGCCGTTTCTACATCTGCATCTCCTCCACGTCCCAGAGTCTGATGCTTCAACTTTTCCACAGAAGTAAATTATACAATAGATTTTCTTCTCCTGGAGAAACTCAGAGAGTGTGTCAGACCAAGAAGAGCTGTTTTTACAGCCCGGTTGTCTCCTTACAGGAGGATATTGGGACCACACTCCATTGAGGTTATCAGAACGAGTGTGCTCACAGGCACCGACGGCACAGTGGGGAAGGGGTGTTTCCAAAAGAATAGAGTGTTTTCCAGTAAGAAAAGCACCTTGTGATTCCATTATTTACTGAAAACCCACTAAATTAATCGTTTCTAGCATGACATTTAAATGTCTTTATCTAAATCTGTCTTTAAAGACTCCGCTATTGAACGTGCAAAGACCTCACTGTCACCAGTTTCATCACAAGCGAGTTCACTGAAGTTTATTTCTTCACAGAACTGGTAACATGGAAAAAAAACAAAAATGGGGTTTAGGACAGGGCAGTAATGAAAATGTTGTCTATATCCACAGTAACTGACAAGTTAAATTTTTGAGGTCAGGAATTACCATTACGCATCAATTTATATCCTTAAGTGATTTGTTGGAGTGTTTGTATACATCTCTCCTTGGAAGTTACTCACTCATTACAAACTGGTTTTGAAGACCACCTATTAGGCTATATGTCATCTATTTTTCCAAAGCTAAATTGTTTGGATTTTTCTGGCCTTAAAAATGAGAGAAGTGCAAAGATTTTTACACTTAACTCTCAGTTTCTCTTTTTTACCCTGCTTTTTCTGGGATACTTAGACCCGACCTCTCTTTATGCAAAGCCACTATTTATTATTGTCCTGAAACACACCCATTCAGACATTCATTCCCTAATTGTGAAGGACAAATACCCCAGTGATTAAGACCAGAAGAGGAAAAACGAGGAGTCGTTTGAGGTTTTCTCAATGTATGCGTTCAGTTAGTCATCTTTTCCTGCTACTTATTTTTCATGGCAAGCCCTGAATTTTCACCTGGGGTTCATCAAAGACGTGTTCAGTTTTGCATGTACAAAGCTAAAGAGAAGATGATGAGGTTATTCTGCTTATTGCACCCACTCCGGAGGTAACTTGTGGGGTGGTCTGGTTAGGTCCAAACTTTTTTTTTTCTTAAAGGAATAACAGCATCATTGGAACTAGCCTGACCTGACGACTCCTCCCTCGCAGGGTCTGATCACAAAAGCTCAGGCTGTGATGGGAAGGGATGAATTTCTCACCAGGTCAAAGCTGAGGCACGTTGGCTTAGGCAGCACCTGAAGGAAGCCTGCACTGCAGCTTTCCCGTGCTGTGCTTATTCTCTGGGTAAACAGAAGACTTCAGTCTCCAGGGTTGTCAATCTAGCACCTTTAACGAGCAAGAAGTTCATTTTTATTAAAGAAGGAAAAACGTAGATTTCCATCACTCCTTATAAAAGAGCTAGAAAATGTCAAACATGGAGGTAAAAGTCATATTTCAAAACGGCTCAAGCCTAAACTCCCTTTCCCCTCGCACCTGCACGGTGATGAACATGTGCTCTATGTCTCTGTACTGGCTCAGTATTCAACATTTGAACTGGACCTGCTCCAGCTTTTGAATAAATATCTCTTTTGGGGGAGAGGGAATTACATTCCTTAGTCAAAATACAGTTTTTCTTCTCTTAAATTTTGAAAGAAATGTGTACTTGTGAAACATTAGGAACCAGTCATGAGAAGCACTGAAATCCTTTCTATCTCCAGCCTGGGCAAAGAGCCCTGCTTCTTCTGCAACGCATCCATGACCTCCAACCTAACCACACGTACAATTGAGATGAGAGGGTCTGCAGTGAGAAGGTTATTTCTGGGTTTTTCTTTCTAAGTAACGCTTATTTCCAGTGGGGGCACTTTTGGGGAACCACATGAGGCACTTTTCAGAGGGATACGATAGCCCATTTGGGATCAAGATGGCAACAACCCACTTTGTTTCACATGGGGTACTAAATTACAAACGATTTAAGTATCTTGGGAGTCCTCCTGCTCAATGGTGAAGGACTGCCACCACAATTAAAACAGTAATAGTAAAAAGAACTTCCTTCTGTCCCAAATAGGTCTTAAACAGTTGGGCTCATGATTCATAGAATCATCACAGAATGGTTTAGGCTGGAAGGGACCTTAAAGCACATGTTGTTCCAAGCCCCCTGCCATGGATTATGCAGTATCTATATTTATTAGGGAATATCATACCGTCTCATAACTGAGTGGGTTACTCCCACAAGCTCGGTTTGTACATGTACAACTGGTGGTAGAACTGGGTTTCAGGATAATAAGAACAACTTTAAATTCTAAAGAACGTTTTAGAATCCACATTTTAGGTATGTGGTATAAACAACCCAAGAAATTAACATATTGGAGAACAAAGAGACCTGTGAGAAAGCATAATGAAGGAAGCTGAACAGAAAAGAAGAAAGGAACAGATGTCAGATTATACCTAAAGCAAAGGTACTAGTTTATTTTCCCACTGATTCAAATATCTAAAATATACGTTTTTGCCAAGGCAAACAGGTGATTAAAATATATTAAAAATCCCAGTAAGCAAAGAGCTGCATTTGCATTTGCTTGACATTTGTTAGCCGTTCCCCAAGTTACAGCACACACATAGCACAGCAATAATAATATTAATTTTACAAAGGCTGACTGTTTAATTGTAATTAACTGTGGCCTTACAAAAGGGAAGATGCACTCTCTGGAATACTCATAAGCCTCATTTATCCTGCAAGGACGGCAAGATGAACCTGGCATGAAATATTAAGATCACAATTGCTATTGGCAAGCCATCTGAGGGGAAAGCTGTTAGCTTGAAAGAGCAAGGATTATACAAAGGAGCAAAGAGTAAGGAAAACAGCAGTGAATTAGCTCCACAGAATGGCCTTTCACTGAGGAGCATTGGGAGCGGGTGGGCAGGATGCTGAGAAGGCAAGAGTCGAATGCCGGGGTGGCAGGAGATGTGGGATAACTTCCAGAAGAGGAAAAGCAGGGAGACAGGGAGCTGCCACGGCTTAAAGTAGGGTGATTTGGTGGAACTTCCCTTTCTTGCAGGCCCGCTGTACTGCTTGTGAACTGAACGAGTGCCATCTTCCAACTAATTAAGTTTCTTGCCCAAACTGCTCCTGCTGGAAAGCTACACCAGTGCCTCACAGCTTTTCCACTTTGAAAACATTAACTAAAATTTACTGATGGCCAGTCTAGACAAATTTAATTTTGCATCAGCATTAATCTCTGCCTCAGTTACGTTCCCAGCTGTTGTGGCGTTTATGAGGATAAATGCTTTATTTGTACAGAGCAGTAACATTCACTGTAGCAAGCACTTGCCTTGACTCAACAAGCCATATCTGCAGTCCCACCAAAGAGCTCGTCCGTATCAGTGATGGTCTTCAGGGCTATAAATCCAAGTGGTGCAGAGAATTCCAGAAGGGTCTTTGCAGAACCTTTCTCTTTTACACCGAAACCTCCCCAGGCCTGCTACTAATCTCAGTTACCTGATACACACCCCAGGACACCATCTGCCTGCCCACATTGATGATTCCCAGTCAACATCTCTTCTGCTTTTCTCCATGCTCTCCACATGCTTCAAAATGGAGAAAAACACAGCAGACAGAATGTTACCTTAGAGAAATCAGGCACAAAAATCCTATTTACCTGGAACAATAAGCAGGCAAAGGAAAAAGGGTTCTTAGGAAATCCCACTGTGAGATACTAAAAGCTTCTTTCCAATGGACTGAACTTGGGATGGACCAGGAATTTCCATCAAGAAACACCAACCTATGTGGTGGGTACAAAGGGGATTTAGAGCTTGGTTATGAGAAAAAGAAAATCAGGATGGGTACTAAAAAACAGCACGAAAGGAAGAAAGGGACCATGCTGCTAAATGAGATGGGCTGGACAGGAGCACATGAAGACAGCAGCAGATGAAGAAAAAAGCTAAGACCATAATTTTGATGATGGGAAAGGAAACCCACAACCCTGGGAAGACCATCTGTCCAAGAAACCAGGGCACACGTATTCTCCAGGGAAGCACACGGGGGGTTTCCTACCTCCTCCTCTCCCTCCTCCCTGCAGAGCTGTGAAGGGGCTGTCTGGAAAAACCAGCAAAGTCCCCGAGAACATGTTAGCAGCCCCCGTGGTGTGATCTGCTCTGAGAAATAGGGTAAGTATGTGTTTATGTATTTTGCTAACAGTATCGCTGTTGTGCAACATTTTTATGCAATAACTGCAAATAATGTAAGGAGGTCTTTGAATGTGAGCCTAGAGTTTTTTGTAAAGGTAGTGGTTTTCCCCGGATCCTTGGGGTTTGGGGTTTTTTACTTTTGTTTTGGGGTTGGTTTTGTTTTGCTCTTCCCACTTCAGGTGCAATATGGAATTTCTTGATACCATGACAGCTGATTACAAGCACTGTTTCCAATACAACTTCCAACTGAAGATGCATCGTCTCTAAGATCCGATCAACCCATTTTAAAAGGGCTGAGTTTCATTACAACACCACATCAGGTCAACCTGATGACATGACCAGGGCCTAAATTTCTAGTCCTGGCATGGTGCAGTAGTTTATTCATCTCAAATTTGTACTGACTTGTGTGGGAACCAGAGTTTCCCCACGTTGTGTGTGACCGAATTTATTCTCTGGCAAATGAAAGATGCATCGATCACCCTCCTGGACATTTGATATGGAAAACTAACCAGAAACAGGGAGTAACAAACAGCCACAATGGGACAAAATCAATGCAAAAAGTTTTTAAAACTTTTTAAAAAAGAAGCGGCCCTATTTCTAGAAAAGCAAGACTTTAATGAATAAAATTATGTTTGAAAAGGAGAAAAATCCTTATATTTTAAAAATGCTGGTCAGAAATTCTTTAAGAGAGTGAGTCTCCAGTGGAGAATGCCAAACCTACACAACCAAAACACTACCTGGAGCCGGTTCAGTTCTGAAACATTTGCTGCAGAGCCCTGCCAGGGTTATGATGGTTACGACGGGACCCTCACCGCTGCCTCAACCAGGTTAACAAGGAGTTTGCCCTTCCAGCTCTCAGCCCTTTGGCAACGTGCCTTCCAGCTCCCACAACTCCCAGTTGCCGGCGTGCCCCCCTCCCCGCTGCCCCAGCTCCAGTGTGGCTCCCCTGGGGGGCTGCTGGGAAGCGGGGCTTGTTGGCTCCCCATCAGCATCTGACGTGAAGCCAGAGCCTGCAACCATGGCTGAGCCAGACACTTTGGAGCCGTGGCTCCCAAGACTTCTAGTTTCCTGGCTTCCCTTCAGCCCACCTGGCAGATTAAAGGGCAGCCCAGAGCTTGGAAACGTCGTTCCCAGGACTGTGTCTCCTAAGGAACCCCGGCTGATGGCTCCACACGCCCCCCCAGGCAGCTCGCCCGGAGTTCGGGCCCCTTTAGAGAGAATTCCACAGCTCTGGCTTTCAGTGCAACCCCCGAAAAAACCCCACAGCTTTTAACTGCTCTAGTCCTCCCTCCCTGAGCGGTAATCGCCTCCCTGCGCCCAACTCCAATTTTAATCCTTTCAAAACACAAACAAGTTGATTCACTGGGGAGAAACGGGAGCAATCGGCTCCTGGGTTGCGTAGACGAGAGAGATTCTCCGCTTGCCCTTGTGCCTGGGTGGCTTTCAGGGAGCTGCCTCCAAGACGTGGTTAGAGCACTGCCTGCTTTTCTTGCACTCACCTGCCAAAACCCCCCGACGGGTGCCAGTAACGGTGCCGGAGACATTGGGGTGATAGATTCTGCTGCTACCCCCCAAGCCAAGCTGCAAAACGGCCCTGGGAGTGACAATTCCCCTTCAGGTTCTCAGGAGCGGAAAAAGAACCGGGGGCGGAAAACAGCGTATGGAAATGTACAGCTTTCTAAACTAGGTATGTAGGAAACAAGGAATGAAATTAATAGTGTTTGTCCTTTGAAATAAAACATAACCTCAAAACAAGAAATGAGCCCCCAAGGTTAAGAAACGCATTAAAACTTCCATCCTGCAAAGCCTCCCTTGACCTTTTGTATCAGCCCCGAGGTCTCCTCTCCAGGATGGATGCTTTGTTAAAGCAGTTTAACCAGAGCCCTGTTACAAGATCTCACTCTCTCTAATTTGTTTAAATTATCAACCAGAGCCCTGGGCACACCTCTGGAAGCTGATATATGCAGACAGGGGCTCCAACACTGTTCCCTTCAAAACAACAGGGTCCGTATCAACTGTCCCTTCTAATACTTAAGGAAAAACACAGGTGTCCCCCTGGTCTGTAGGAAGAGGAAATACCTCACTGATTAAACCTTGAACCCCACTCGCCAGGACAGACCTGAACCTCCCTTCCCACCCTCTTTTCATGCCTCCCCTCCCCAGTTCTTCTACTCAAACAAACGGGCAATCTCAGGGTTTGCAAATGTAATTTGATGACCTCTAATGAGACCCAGGGAGCGTGGGCAGAAGTGGTGCTCACGGGGATGAGGTGAATGCAGGGAAGCCATCAAGATCACAACAGTCTCCAATTTATGCAAGAAAAAAAAAACAAACCACCTTCATTAAAATTTTTTTTTAAAAAAAACTATCACCTCGAGAAACACACCACAGATTCCCAAGTCAGGACATCATTTCTTATTCCTAGAAGCTATTCCAAAATGCCCTTTTACAAGTCTGTCCTCTTCCGATGAGCCCTGTGAGTGACATTTCACTCCTCTTCCCTGGGCCTTCCCTCCCCACACCTCATTTGCTGAATCTCGGCTGAAACACCCCCTTGTGCACTTAAGCAGCTACACCACCCTGCTTTAGATAAAAATATAGACAAGATATTGAAAAACAAAAATTACAAAAAATAAAAAGAACTCAGCTCAGTGTTTCCAAACGTCTTCCCTCCTCTGTGTTGAGCCACTCGGTGTTGCCGGCACCGCGATAACAGTCGCGTCGGGGGAGTCCGGTCGTGATGGACCCGCACGATGAATAACCCAGGGACATCCTCAGCCCCCAGAGCATGTGGCTCCGAGCCACTGCCGAGGGCTAATGGCTCACAGAGCCCAAGAGCTGACAGGCAAAAAGTATCCTTTGGGAGAGGAGTCAAATTTTCTTTTCCTGGTACAGCTGCACCTTTCAGAGCAGGAGGAAACGCTAAGTCCTCTCCAGAAACTAACATCTGATGGATCCCAACGGTACTCGTGATGTGTAGAGAAAGTGTTAAATAATGAGCTCTTTTACACACATAATGCTTATGTTTCAATGAAATCACATTGGTTTGGGGGGGGGGGGGGGGTGTTCCCCTTTTTTTCCAAAAATCAGGCCCACCAATACTCGCTTCCTTTAAGAGCCAAACAACATTCTTGGAGAGCAGTTCAATATCTCAAGAGGTGTAAATCACCACACTCTATCTTATTAGAAACATTCGAAGGAGGGCAAGTGCTTTCAAAGCCATAAACTTGAGATTCCATACATGTTCCAAAGCTGTAGTAAATACACATTCCTCACTCAAACTGGTTTTAATTTTGCAGTCCTTTTAAAGCACAAACGCAAAAGCCTAAACACTACATCAACTTAAATAACAATAACAAACCGCTTCGAAAAAAATTATCCGTTCACAGCTTTTTTAAATAAACTGAAAATAGGAATCAGTGAAAAGCCCAAAAGCAAGGCAGTGGGTGTTATGTCCAGCGCAAAGGTAGCCTGCAGCTCCCGGGGAAATGCAGCGTAATCACTGCTCCACCGTGGATTATTTATGGTCACAAGCCTGAGAGAGTGTTATAAAGCAAAGGAGCAATTCTCACTGCCTGCTGCAAGAGGCTAAAAAAATCCCTAGACACAATTGAGAAGAGCAGAATGAAAACCACATGACAGTTAAAAAGGCTGGGGGGGGGGAAGGAAAATTGCCACATCCTTTGTGAACACAAACAATTAAGTCATGAGGAGAAAAAAACCCAACCAAACAAAAAAACCTCAAAAAAAAACCCCAAAAACATACCTGAAAGCACAGGGGTGGGTGGGCAAACGCCACATGTGCCAAAGCACGGGGTTATAATTTCTCAGCAGCCAGAGTTGTTACGGCGACTGGCAGAGTGCCCTCTGCTCTCCAGCAAGCCTCTTAATTAAAGATATTGCCAGTTAATCTCTAACCGCAATCACTGTCCCGGTGGATCAGATGGGGCTCGAGCGCCGCAGAGCATCTCCCTTAGGAAACGATGGCGCCAGCGCTCAAAAGGCAGCTTTGGTGAGAGCAAAGTTTTCAAACAGGCGTTAAACACACATAGTGCCCACAAAAATCTGTGTTCAAAGGTGCGCACCTGAAGCGGCTAAAGCGCACTGGCTGATGCAAACGTACGTGCGCTTGCAAATGCCTCATGAAAAACAAACAAACAAACAAAAAAATGAGCTGTTTTTTGAAAATTCTCAGGGAAGAAGGAAGATTGAGAACCAGCGGCGCTGGGAGTTGGGGGAGTGCGGGTTAACACCGTAACCGGCCGGGAAACGCTGGTCTTCCCACCTATCGGCTTCAATGGTGGAAATCTCTCCCTAAGAGTTTTCAGTATTTCCTTAGAATTTAGAATTAGAATCACAAATCAAAACAACGTACTTCTAAGGAAAAATGGAAATAAACTCCAAAATGTATCATTGCCTACAGAACGTTGCTTTTGATAAAAAAATGTAGACTTTATTCCCCGAATGCAGTGTTTTGGCCAAGCTGAGTTCGAATCATAGAATCAGTTGCAGGTCCCAGTTGCAAGGCATCTGGAATTTACAGTATTTTACTAACACAGAGGAGATGGTTTGCTGCTCTATATTCAGAGAAAGCACCTTTTGTCAGCAGCTGGGGAACAGCTGAATAAAGAGCAGAAGAATAGGTGTCATTTAATCACTGAGGAGCAGCCTTTTTCCCCCCCTCTACTCCATTGTCAGCAGAAAATGCTATTCTTATTGAAAGCCTATTAGTGACAATACACATTTGTATTGAAAACATGAGACACGTCCAGAAGGTTTACTTCAAGGACCTAAGTGTTCAAGAAATATTATTAACATCCAGTATAATCAGGGAGCAAATTGATTTTAACACCTCCAAGTCCATGAGACATCAACCATTCAACCTCTGAGGAACCTGATCTAATGCTGAAGCTGGACCTCACTTCAAAGCAGGGGCTGGGACCTGACGACCTACTTTTCTGACTAAGTTGCTCTGTGATTTCATGTTTATCCACTAGAAATCTTTAAAGGCGTTGACTACATCAGATATGCAAATCACAGGCCTTTCATAACAAACCTCCCAAACATTGCTCATCACTTTGCCTTGGTTTTAATACAGGAAAATATTGAGCAAGAAGAGGAACTACAAATAAGCTGCCAGCGTTAATAATGACTTGCAACCATGGATGGCACACACATATATATATATTTATATATATATATACACACACACATTTTACCCCAGGTATGATGATCTCCCACTGCCCAGCAAACATCAAGAGGCAAGAACAGTAAGAAAAAAATGTCTAAGTGGACTTTAAAACCCTGAGTTTTCTAACAAGTTCCAACAAGAATAAAATATGCCATGACCTTACACGGGCACAAGCCTTTTGCTTCTCGGAGTACACAGGGAATTACACTTCTGTTTTTCTCCACAATCCTAAAAAAACCCGAGGATGAGGCACTAAATTCTGTCCAGTTAGTCATTATTAAACCCTGATTGCTATCCTTGGAAGAAAAATTAAGTAACTGTAAATCATTACCTCTGGAATGACGAAAATATGGTGCTTAGATGGAATTAGCGTGAAAGAAAAACTCAAAGGTTTTTTTCCAGTAGGAAAAAAAAACCCAAACCCATGTCACAGGTGTTCCTGCAATAACACCACCTCAGGCTGTGATGTTTTGGGGTCAAAGAAGGTGACAGAGGTCAGATCAGGTCAGTACCTTGATGTGAGACCTTCAAGTGATGGCAAAATGCTGCAGGGAGCACTGAGGGTGATTCCCCAAAAGGGACACCCAGCCCCTCGAGCTGAGCTGGGGAAGTTCCTGGCTCCAGGAGGCAGCAGAAAAAGCAAGTCGACAGCGGCGTAAGTTACTGTGGTTTTGCATGTGCTGCTCACCAGAGGAGACAGGTCTTAACCACTTGTGGTTATACAGAAAAAAAAAAGAGAGGGTTATTAACTCCAGTGAAACAGCACAATTCATTCAAAAAACAACCCCAATTTTAAAAAAAAAAAAACACCCAAAACAAAACACCAAACCCCAAAACCTAAGCAGAACAAACCCAAGCAAAACCCAAGGAACCCTCAGGAAAAACAGCTATGTGAAAGCAGCAGAAACAAGGAAAACCACTTCAGGAAACGGACATGAAGCCCAAGTTACTGGAAGGTAAGCGGGGAGCATGTTGCTCTTCAAAGAGGAACTGTTCTGCTTATGCTCTTCTTATCTGGCAGCTCCCCCAAAACGAGAGGTTCACATGGACCTCACCTCTCTGGATGGAGCCCTGCACATCGCCAGGGGCTCGGATCAAAGAGGTTCTTATCTGAAACACAAGTCTCCAGAGAACAAAGGAAGTTCTCATGATGCCTTCCATCTCCACTCTTCAATCGAAGTGAGGAGAAAGCTAATTCAAGGCAGAAATAAAATAATCCACCTACAGAACTGTGCCCTTCAAACTCTTGTTCCCCCCCAAACACACACACACACATTCTTCTGTATTATATACCAGTTTGTGTGATTTAGCCATGGGATAAGTTTCCCAAACCTATGGATTAGCGGAGGGATGAAAGGCAATGCTATACAGGAATAAAGACATATTTTTACCTTTGAAGTGCCGTCACTGAAGGCTGCCAGCTTGGAAAAAAGGAAAAATCCCTTATCCTCACATGCCAACACAGCTACCAGGGATTCTTTCTCATAAATCATTTCGCATGCAGTGTAGATACTGGTATAAATGGACATCTCTGGTCACCAGTAGCCCACACCTCCTATGTATCACACAACCCAGCCACTGGGGCTCTTCCCTGAACACCACAAGCAGAGACGACGTTAGTCTTCATGTTTGCAGGAATAAATAGGGAGTTACAGGACGCAAAATCCACGAGAAAGTGCTAGGTCCACACTTTTCCCAACCATTAGGCTCACGCTTTTACTCAGTTGCCTTCTTTTATTTTGTAAATAAGACATTTAGGCAGAGAAGTCTCCAAGGAGAAGCACAAAGACACACTGCTACACAACAGAAACAGCTTTTTCGATGAGTTTCTGCCCTGTACACAGATGGATTTCACTGAATATTCCAGATTATGCCAGAACCTGCCCCTTCCCGTGACTTTGGCAAAGGGTTCCAGTCCATGAGCCAAGGGACTGAAAGACCGTGCGAGACAAGGGGGCAGCAGAAAGGTAGAGTTTCCCTATTTGTTTGCTTGGTTTTTAACGTACTTGCCAAACGGCAAAACTCTTTCTAAACTTTCTTCATGTCAGTTGAAACGTTAGCAAATGACAGACACAGGGCAAACAAGCTCTGCTTTCAGCCGGCTCGGTGTCTCAGGTAGGCAGGTGTGCGCGGCTGGGGGTTGATCCCCGGCGCAGAGCACACAATGGGAATCGGCAAAATCTCGTGTAAAATCAGCGCCGCGGCTGATCTAACGAGATACCAAGACCCACACCTGCATCGTTGAAAGCGGGAGCAAGCCCTCAGCATCTGCATATTTCTGCTCCCCCTCCCCCCACCAGCCTCCATTCATCTTTCATTTTTATTCTTGTCTCTAACAGAAAACCTATTTCCTCTGTGAACCTTCCAGAAAAGAAAAGAAATGGCTTGGAAAAGCCAAAGAAAAAAAAGGCATGGAAATGACTTGATAAACTGTACGTTACTTACAGCCTGATCAAAGCCCACTAAAATTCAGCACGAGTCTTTCTGGTGACCCAATAGACTTTGGGTCAAGCTTTTAAGCGCCTACCTAATTTCAGCCTTGGCATTCAGAGGGCCTAAGTTTTCCAAATACCAATTTTCTGATATTTGGTGGATTCTATCGGTTTGACTCAGTCGTGTGACGGAGTTAAAACTTGTGAAAGATCAAAACTGAGAACAAAAATAGTAAAGAAAATACACGTTTATTTCCATATGGAAAAAGCATAAAGCAACCCTGGAATACCAGTGTCGTGAGAAGTGAACTCTGGAAATTTGATTCTTCACTGGATTATCAGCTGGTCCCCATGCACCACTTCAATACCATTTGCTCCACTTGGTTTGGAGTTTAAATCCAGGCCCCCACAGCATCAGACCTGGCACGTCCTTTTCATCTCTTTCTGCCTGGTTACATATAACAGCTTTTTTCGGGCAATCAGGTAGATCTTTAGAGCCCATTTCACCGATGGTTGTACAGCCAGAAACCAAGTAATGAATTATTAACTTGTTAAGAAATTAAAGCCACCTTTCCTTTACGCAGGTGGGTGCTTTCTGTTACTATTTTTTCAGCATTCCCACCCAAAAAATGGCAGCAAAACACACAACACAACAAGCACTACCTGCTTTAGCACTACACTAAAGATTAAAACTGCCAAACTGTCCGATTTCTGTTCGACAGAAAGAGTGTGGAGTCAGGTACCAATCACTGGAGGCCATAAAGATTCACCAATTTACATCTCGAGCAACTGTGGCCCTATGAAAGCAAACACAGCCTCAAAGACAAGAATTACAAGGAAAAAACCCAAGAAAAGTTAAAATCACTGAGCACTGCTCACATCCTAAGCACCTAGCAACTAGAATACCTAGAAATCATTCCGCTTGTCCCATGAGAAAAATTATGGCCTCCAACTACAACAGACTGTCATAGCAGTCAAAGAGTGAATTATTATAATTCCTCCTGTTTCTCACACATTATAATTTTCAATATAAAATTAGCACCAAGCAGACCCACTTTGGGGCACCTAGTTTGAAAGTGAATCCTTACAACTTTCCGCTTTAAAATTATTAGGATCAAAGTAGAATTTCAATCCTCCTACTTATGTCGATATTATAAAAGTAGTAAATACAGACATACAAAATAAAAAGTTCTCCAACAGTTTCACACACAGAAAATCACGCAGCTGCTGAGACCCAACGGAGAGGATGGAGCAATTGGGGAATCATCTCTCGAACCCAGCAACCTGCTTCTCACAGTGACCAACGTGGGAGCTCAAGAAGGAAAAAATAAACCTAAAAAACCTCCCCACATTTAGGCAGGAAAGAGAAATGCTCTGCCCTGGGGAGGCCCCATTTGGAGCACTGCATCCAGTTCTGGGCTCCTCAGTTCCAGAAGGACAGGGAACTGCTGGAGAGGGGACAGCAGAGGACAACCAAGATGCTGAGGGGCCTGGAGCGTCTCTCTGATGAGGAAAGGCTGAGGGACTTGGGGCTTTTTAGTCCGGAGAAGAGAAGACTGAGCTGATCAACGCCTACAAATACTTAAAGGGTGGGTGTCAGGAGGATGGAGCCAGTCCTTTTTCAGTGGTGCCAGTGACAGGACAAGAGGAAACGGGCACAAACTCGGACATAAGAAGTTCCATGACGAGGAACTTCTTTCCTTTGAGGATGGCAGAGCCCTGGCAGAGGCTGCCCAGAGAGGTGGGGGAGTCTCCTTCCCTGGAGATATTCCAAACCTGCCTGGACACGTTCCTGCGCAACGTGCTTTGGCAGGGGGTTGGACTAGATGATCTCCAGAGGTCCCTTCCAACCCCATAACATTCTGCAATTCAGGGATCTTCAAAACCCTCTGGGAGATAAGCAAACTGAATGTAAAACAACACACTGAATTTTCGTCTCTCATATTTAAAACACCCTGCTAAAACAGAGAGGGAAATAAGCAATTAATCCAATGTTTATTCAAGATCTGTTTGGACAATGGAGTGGAGGAAAAGTTGGAAAGGAGAGAGTCAGGCCCTCCTGGGAGCATCCACAGGCATCTGCTGCAACTGGATTTCCCGTTGAAATGGTGTGGGGAGGGTGTGTGCAAACCCACCCCACCACGGCTTTGGCTTCTTTATCTTTGCCCGTTTTCCTGCGATTCCAACAGAAAAAGTCCCGCTTTACTCCAACACCCTCAGCATCTGCCTGCTGGGGCCTCAATGCTGCTGATTTTTTTCCCTTGGCTTGCCTGGTACCGGCTGCACAGTTCGTTAGTAAAATAGAGTAAGTAAAGCAAATAAAATGTAAAACAAATACTATAAATTACCCACGCTTCTGGCTGTGGAATGACTAAAGATGTTCAGCTCAGCCATGCATGGAGCAGGTCTGCTCTTCAGGCAAATCCATTACAGTACACGACACCCAAAGAAAAAAAAATATCTATATAACTGTCTCCAAAATATAGCCAAAAGTGTACACTAAAAGCAAACCAAGCACTGAATATACTTCAGTGGCTCTCCTACTGCCTGCTAAGAGCAGCTAATGGACAGGAGAACACAACTGGAAGCTGAATCCGTTTATATGGTCTGGTTTCCTCTAAGCACTACAAGTATTCTCACAGCATTTTCACCTTTCCTGAAGAAACTACTGAAAACCAAACCCAATATATAGCTGTGTTAAAGCTTAACAATGAGAACAAGCTGCTGTTCAGAAGGTAAATAATTTATAATAGATTCAAACAATTAGGATTAACCAGCTTCATTTAAAAATAATAACAATAAAAAAATGTTTGCTTATTCTGGGCCGTGTTTTGGAAACCATTTTACCTTATTTTTCTTGGTAACGCAATTTCATGCTACAGAAAAGGCATCAAATGATGAAAAGCATTTGTTTCTTTCTTGTTCTTAAGTAAAACCAGCAATGTTAAACAGGTCAGATATAATAAATACAGCTATTTCAAGGGAAAGAAAAATGTTTTCCTGTCCTAACTTTGAGTGACAAGAGAAAATTTTTACCAGCTTGCAACTCCACTTTATTAAAAGTGTTCAATTTTATTTAATTGGATATATATGTACATGTTCTATTGGGCTTCTTTGTTGCATTTTTCAAATTAATCATATACCATGGAAGCAACATTTTAAAGTGAGTGATGTTCTAGACACCTTTAAAAGTTCTCGTCTGTGGCAGCCACAGTCTCCGACCCCATATTTTTAAATTTTTGATACTTGGATTACCCCGGCAGGAAGGCGATAGTCCTTGAATAGAGCTTTTTGTTCTGCATTCTAATAGCTTCCAGCACTTGCCCCAGCCCACAAGATACATACCAAATTTAGTTAGACATCTAGGCCAGACGTGAAGAATTTCTCTGTCAGATCTAGTAAACTCCACCGGTTTAACATTTTGGCTTCTTGAGGGCAAGGAGGAGACAGCGAGGCAGACACCGTGCCTTGCAGCAGCTCAGGGACACATGGTGGTTCTTAAAAGGAAGTTAATGAATCAGGCAACTAACCTCCCAACCCCTGAAACTTTCCTATTTTAGATTAAAAAAAAAAACCAAAAAGAAAAAAAAAGAAGAATCATCCATCCTTAGCTCTGTTCAACCCTTCATCCTGAAACTGAGGGCTGCTAAGAGACAGATATAGAAATATAAGTATTTTTGAAGTCCAGCTTGCCATGTAATAATCCCACAGCCCAAATCCACTGTGTATTTCCTCTTGAAGACACTAAAGAAATTTCAGTCATCTTGAAGCAACTCTTCTCTTTGCAATTTGTTTTACATTTGTTACCACGAGTCTAAACCTAATAGAAGGAACGGGTAGGCAATTTGTACTCTTGCATTAAATTACTGTGGTTTCAACCCATTTACTTTGATTTTCTACTGATCATACTGATCTTCTCCCACACAGAACTAGTACAAAGGGAATAAATTGTTACTACCCAAAATCTTTACCAGTTTGGAAAGGAGAGAGGGCGATGGGGCACCCTAAAACCCTGTAAGAGCCTGGCCCTGCCTCCTGCCAAACCGTCAGGATGGACCCTCCGAGCAGGAATCTCCTGCAAGATGTTTTCCTTCCCCACAGTCCACTCTCAAGAGGGTTTGAGCTTTTGGAAGAAGCTTCTCTTTGGGCTGGGCAACCGTCTTGGGGGAGGAACCATGGAGGCAAATGCTTGCAGAGCACTGGGAAACCGCAGGGCTGCGATGGGGGGAATCGATGGGGGGACTGGGGCAGCGCGGGGTCTGCTGGGAGCCCATGAGAACTCACTGCTGAATTCCAGCTCCAACGTTCCTCATTTGGAAGTAATTGCCCTGTGCAATCCATCAGGAGGGGCCAGAGAAGATATCTTTGTGAAGTGGAAAAAAATGAGTTCTTAATTTATATATGACAATTAAACCAAATTGGATTGATTTCTTTTTCTTTCCTTTTTTTTTTATTTTCTTTTTTTTTCCCCCCCTGCTTTTTGGAAGATTTTAAAATGAACTACAAGTCAGAAGATCTGCCAAGGCTCCCTTCCCTAATTAAACACATAACTCGTATTAAAAACCTTTTTAGTCCAGCTGCTGAGAGCCCGTGGAATTGCGGAGATGTATGGTTTGTGGGAAACATTGTGTTCCTTCTTGAATTCTTCAGCTTTCACAAAAGACAGCATGTGAACACTTTCCATAAATACAAACTGTGTTTCCTAATTAAACTACTGTCACTTCTATATAACGAGTTAGCAAACCAAATGAAAGCTTACACAAATATTTTCAATCAGCTTCAAATGAAATAGGCAACTTCTCGCTACAGCCACACCTCTAGTACCTCAAGCAAGAGGGTATTTTTTTAAAAATAAGTAAGAAAATATCCCAATTTAGAGCAGGCATTGCCACTGAAAAACTTCAACACCCCAAGGGCCTGGGTAATACACCAGAAGGCTTACACGACGACAGATTAATCAGATTTTCCTCTTTAAAAATTCTTTGAAAAGGTGAAATTCCACTTTAGAAGCAAATTCATTGGCCATAGCTACCTCAGCCTCAGAGTTCAGAATGAGATATGCACATTTCTTACAGAAAACTACTATTTTTTTTCCTGTAATTTAAGAGTTTAGGCTGTTTTATCAGTGTTGATTATTAGAGGCAAAACAAGCATTTGGTCTTTAAATACCTCCCTCCCACTGGAATTGCACATGACAGTTATATCAAATATTATATACTTGCACAAAAAATTAAAGTGTTCCTTCTGATGCATTTGTTGTTTTATTACTATTAGATTGGCCTTCAAAAAAAACAAAACAAAACCAACCCAGCTCTGCAGGTATAACATACTCAAAGCTTCAAAGACCAAACCTTGTGGAAATAGCTCTTTCATTGGGGAAAAAAAAAAAAAGTCAAGACTGAAGTAGACGATTTACTTGTACATTTGTAAAATATAGCACGGGCCAGAGCTTTCTACAGCCCAGTCTGGCCAATTCACACTTAACATCACCTCATTTCCAGTATCCCCCACGTCAAACTCAAGGCATGCTGTCAAACGTCGCCTTTGGAAGCCAGCCCAACCCACTTAATGCCTTATGCAGAAAATCCTTCCTACCTAGTTGGAATCTTTTTTTAAATGCCCACTTTAATGTATGAGAAAAGCTAACTGCTCTTACCGTTCCCCAAAAGAAACCATCTGCCCTCTTCTGCGCTCTTTTACAATAGGTTTATGATTTATCTACATCCTGCCTTCATTTTTGTTGTAGCAGATTTTCTTACAGCAAATGGCAAAACTAATAACCCAAACCTGGGAGGATCCAATTCCTGCAGTTTTCTTACACTGTTTCCCCAGGGTGGTCTACTGGTCATCCATCAGCAGAGCCAAGCTGCAGGTTTACTGGGAGGGGGCTTTGGTCCAGCCTAGTTGGCCTGTGGCTGTCTTCTGAACCCACGGACCATTAAGTGATCAAGCATCCTACCGAAATCAAGTAAACCATCCTGGTTCCACAAACAACAGATACACAGCTCTTTAGCAGGGCATTGGCTTTCCCACCCCCTGGTGTGCATCAGAAGGACTTCCATTGTCACAAACTACCCACATGAGTTTTCATCTTGTTTTTTCCATAACAGTTGGAGGCTCTGAACGACCCATTTCAGCTGTTGCTGCTCACCCCCATGGCAGAGATGGGTTCTAAGGGGAAATGGGCTCTTCTATTCCCATTAACAAGCCTCAGCTCCACGGTTTTGTAATGCAAGCACCTTGGCACTTCTCTATTCAGAAACCCCCCTTGCACATAAGAGAGTGGCATTACCCTAAGTAAGAGCAGCAACAAAGGAGCAGGCAGTGAGGAGCTCAAGATAACATCAGCCTTTGGAGATTCCCGACCTGCTTCCCTCCACCAGAGCTAAGGAAATCAAAAAAAATTAAAAAAAAATTAAAAAAATCACATTACAGCTTTTCCACTCTCATCACGAAATTCTCCAAACCGTTTCCCAGCTCATCTCCTATTAGAGCAACACCAGCTGCCTGAGAGCTGAAAAGATTTCACCCGATCCTTTCACGCTTAGGTCACCTTAAGTGCAGCAGCATCGCAACCGAATTCCCTCCCATCTCCCCAGGTCTACTCATGGTCTAAGAGTGACACCAAAAAGATGCAGCAAAGGTTAATGCGAAGCCACTTGTGCATGGGCTGCTATAACCATTTTGCAACCGTCAATATTTGTTTTAGAGACATCTCCCAATGTGAAAAATGGTTCTATTTTGTCGTTAAAAGAGAATGGCGCAGAGAGTTTAAGCTCGCCCATTTATTTTATATCATCCAAACCAAAATATTGATACATCTGGACAAGCTCAATCCAGGAAAAGAACAGCATTCCCAAAGCATTCATGAACACAACCAACAGATCATAAATCGTAACTATCCAGAACTGACCACAATTAAATAATCTGTCAAGGGAGGAGGTAGGCAGCCATTCTGGCGAGGTTCAGACCACCGACAGGAATTCAGAAAAGGCTAAATTAAAAGTATCAACAGTTTGTTGGATTGGCGTCTCCTGAGTCGCTGAGTTAAGACAGCCTAAGCTACAATAAACCCTCCCAGGGTAGGTCAAATATTTATTAAAGTGTTGTGCCCAAGAGACTCTCACAAACTCAGGAAAAATCATTTTAGATGCTTCAGTCAGACCCCGTCCAAGACAGTGCTCTGTCTGCACAATTAGCACGTTCTCAGGGAGGCAGCTGCTCAGGTTCAGTGCCAGGGACATTCAGAGTAAACCCAAAGTTATTCCTTGAGTCCAATTCTACCTTGAGTTATTCCATCTCCGCAACCACCTTGCTGCTAACGGTGAAAAAGGTGACATTATGCCCATCCTTACAGAAGGAAATTTGTCCTACAAGACCCAGCGCTGCCAGCTGTGACCCAGCTGTGCACTGGGAGTCGCAGCATCATGTAAGATTCTTAACTCCTGTTTTAAAGAGAATTTAAAAAAAATAAATAAATAATACAACCTCCAACACCTCCATTTTTTTCCTTCTTATCGTAAAGAAATTCAAGTCAAGTCAATGACCATGGAATTCCTGGCCCTGAAAGCAGGAGAGAGTCAGGATAGAAAGTGACCACCCCAAGTGCAAGACAACAGCTGGACCTGAGCGCCATTACTATGTAAAAATATTACAGGTAGAAGGAAAAAGAAATTTCTACAGAAACCTGAAGCTTAATTCCAGCTCTGCTGAAATGAACTGTTCTGCTGTGAACTTCAAAGGAATTGTGATATCCCCCTTCCCCCATATTTTAAAGTTAACAAAACCAGCAGAACTGAAAAGGATTTTAAACATTACTAACTACATCCCCCATTAGCAGATTGCTTATGCCGCTTAATAAATTCAAATCTGTGAGGAGGACTGAACCTGCAGCCCTGTTTTAATTGCAAGGTGGGTTGCTAAAATGGGAAATGTTATTCCAAGCTCCTTCTGGATGCCACCACTTACGCTGGGACCATCAGAGAGCAGCTCAAGCCACCACCCACACAGTTCTTTGATTTTTCATTGCACTCCAAGACCCAGGCTAATTAATCTAGACAAATCGTTTCTTCCTGCTTAGTAATTTTTGCTTTACATCTCTGAATTGCAAAGAATTGGAGGGGTTTTTTACCCATCTAATCCACATACTGCTCTTCTAGACTGGACTCCAGCAGTGATTGCCCATCATCATACCAAGCACCAAAGGGACCTACAAAGAGAGTTCTCACACCTTACAGCAACGCAGGCACACACAGAGAGAGGCAGAAGCAGTTGCTGGGAAGGATGTTGGAACAGGTCTAGCAGAAGGCCACAAAGATGCTCAGAGGGCTGGAGCACCTCTCTTACCAAGACAGGCAGAGAGAGATGGAGTTGTTCAGCCTGGAGAAGAGAACGCTCCAGGGAGACCTTACTACATTCATCCAGTCTCTGAAGGGAAGCCACAGGAGAGCTGGAGAGGGACTCTTTGTCAGGGAGTGCAGTGACAGGACAAGGGGTAATGGTTTTAAACTGGAAGAGATTTAGATTAGATAGACAGAAGAACTTGTTTGGTGTGAGGGTGGTGAGACCCTGGTCCAGGTTGCCCAGAGAAGCTGTGGCTGCCCCATCCCTGGAGGGGTTCAAGGCCAGGCTGGATGGGGCTTGGAGCAACCTGGTCTGGTGGGAGGTGTCCCTGCCCAGGGCAGAGGGGTTGGAACTTGATGATCTTTAAGGTCCCTTCCAACTCTAATCATTCTAGGATTCTAAGGATCTAATGCACTTCTCTGCTTAAATCAACACAACCCACCACTGAGAGTAACACACACTCTCTGCTCTTCAGTGAACATACCCAGACATGTTCATTGTCTAGTATTTATTCAGACTTCATTTCTTAATCATAACACCGGCTACTTCAACACTGCACAGGAACAAAAGTCACATTTACAAAGCCCAAAGTATTAAAATCATGTAGGCGTATAACTAGCGCTTGATTAAATGCCTCTTGCATGGCAAAAGACAACCACACAAGTAAAACGGGATTTCAGTTTATCCTCAATGTGCCTCTAAATTACATTAATTAACTGAAACCGTGACCTTGATATTTCCATTACAGCACTCTTTTACAAGTGAGCACAAAAGCATGAATTCATCTAGGTATATCTTTATTTTTCCGAAAGCACTGCTTTGCAATCAGTAACAAGATCTCAGCGCTGTACTTCAGTCTGACCTCAGAAGAAAAACCAAACAACGATTCCTGTACCACTGTGCAAATTATAAAAACCCAAAGTAGCATTCCTTCCCATCATGTCTTATTTTACAATAAAGAGGTACTTTCCTGGCATAAAAATCCCTCAACATTCGATGCTCCCTTTAAACCACCCGCATTAAGTCACTGAACCTGAACATAAAAGTTGGGCTTTAACTGACTTTATCCATTTTCTTTTTTGTACGAATGAAAAAAAGAAAACCCAATCTATAAGCAGTGAAAAACCCCATCAAGCCCAACATAACACATTCGGATCCTGTGACTGTTGGGTTATACAAAGCTGTATTACACAGAGCTTATCTGTAATTAATAACAGATCTGCATTTAGTTATGCTTATTTACGCAAACAACCTACAAGCAAACCACATTAACGCAGTGGTTAATGATTAAATGTAAGCACCTGTAATAACAAATCGATCAAACGATACGAACAAAATCACATTCTTATAAATTGAAATCTCAATTTGAATAACGTAAAGAAAAAAATTCTCCATCTGAAAAAGTCTCAGCTTGTTTTATTTGAAGCAAGAAAGGCCCTTCCAAGTTATTCTGGAAATTTCATAGTTCTTAGCACTTTTCTTTTTACTTCAAAAACACAAATGAGGAAAAGTACAAGTAGTAACTCTGCTATCATCTCCAGTACTATTTGGAGAAATATTAGGTAAAAAGGTTTAAAACAATGTCATTCCTCATTTGAAGCAGCACTTTCAGATACTGCCTTTAAAAACTAGTAGATTTTTTTCCCATTGGCACAACATCAGCAAAAGCCACTCTGTGTGACATTTAGTACCATTTGCATCTTGATGTAGACAGGCAGAGAATTCTGCCATTCTGTCACTTCAAGCTTCACAGTTAAAGCCCACTGGGAAAAGTACTCGGAGAGGCTACGAGCACACGCTTGATTTTTTCTTTGAAAGTCACTTGAATTACATGTGCTCACTAGTTCCCTTCATGGCCCTGCGCTCCTGACAGGATTCACCAAATCAATGAGCTCCCTGGGAGCGAATAAAGTTATGAATCAACGCGACAAACACGGACCGTCCTAGTAGGCTCGATAGATCTTATCACTGCGAAATACCAAGGGGAATGTGCCTCATCCCAGTGCCCACACGGTTGTTATTTGTACATCTGGGCAGGAAGCACAATGCGGCCGCTCCTGACTCCCCGCGAGCATTAAAGCCCAGACAGAGCTGCAAAGATAAACAGGGCTTTTGAGCAGGCACTCACTTTGATGAAGTAAGATTTATTCGCAGGAATTACTGGGGCTGCTCACGGCTTTCAGGAAGAAAATAAAGAAAAGGAAAATACATAGGCTGCTGGAGTGAGACTAATGATGATATATGCCTGACGTTAAAACTGCTAAAACCAGGCGGCATGTTGGTGAATTGTGTCATGTGCCTGGGAGTCTGGACACCGGCTTTTGAGCCAGGAACCTCTAGTTTCTCGTGCGGCTTTTAACAATAACTTCTTTTGTTGCCCCTGCCAAGTCATTGCTCCACTTCTTCTGCGGGGAGAGGAGGCCAGGGCTTAGCTACCATTGGGAGGCTGTGAGCTTCAACTAGTCTTTGCAACGTGCTTTAAGAACTGCAGTCTCGCCATGCAAGTTCTTTGAATTACTGTTTCTGAAACCAGCGTTGCAGACAGGCAAGTGACAGGGACGTCTGGCAATGGCAGGAAGAATAGACCCAAGTGCTGTGACATTTTGCCCAACTCATCTGACACAAGCACAGCTTAAAAACCACCACTCTCTGCTCATTTAACTCAATGCTGATGTTCATGTTCCTGCTCGTTTATCCCTTATATCCATTGTTTTCTTCTGGAAAATAAATAGCAGAGGAAAAAGCTGTGGTAGGCGGGGAATGTGACACAACCTCCACTGTAACAATCCAGGAGACCACTTTAGTGAACAGGCAGAGAAATGAGTCTGCAGTGGAGTGACTTCACTCAATGCAATGAAGAGCCACCAGTTACCCTGCAGATATAGCCTTCAGCAGCGGGTCCAACAAAAACGAGCAGGACAATCACTGGAGAAGAGATGAGGATCCTCACATTTTCACTACGGGAAATCTAACAAACTTCTCCTTTCTGCATCTTTATCTCCACTGTTTCAAGTACGGCGACTCCTACTCCGTAGATCTTCTCAAGGCTGCTGAGGTCATGATGGAGACATTGCCTCTTCCCTCCCTACAGCTTAAAGCAGGATCAGCTGTACCACAAGTGGCTGAACATCCTTAAAGACCATGAATAACAGCAATTCCATGACAGTTAAACCATCATCTAACTAATGGTTTGGTCTGTATGTCCCTTGTTGTTGTTGAAGACCATAGCTAGTCCTTCCTAATCTCAGTGAGCAAGAACAATTACAGCCTTCCTTTTCGTGGCAGTAACATATTGGAAGCACATTACCAAGCCTGCCCGCTCACGTCTGCGTGTAATAAATTTAATAACAACTGTTTCATTGTTCAGTTCTCTGCTTTTGCCCTCAGTCACAGACATTGGGGTTTACGAAGATCTGCCACAACGACAGAAAGGCACACCTTGAGTAGTCATGGCTTTTCTTCTCCAGGTGGCAAATGCCAGACACTGAGCTTTCCTTCAATAACATAACACAGCAGAGCCTGGAAGCCCAGCACTAGACCTGAAGCAAAGTCCAGATACTTGTGCCAGACCAAGAATCACAGGTAGTAACACAAATAGCACCATTCCGATGCCCACTGCCCTCTGAGGAGAGGGAAGCACCCCACCTTCCGCAGTAAGCCCTTCGCTCTGATTTCAGCTCTCCTACAGTATAATCACAGAATCCTAGAATGGTTAGAGTTGGAAGAGACCTTAAAGATCAACTTCCAACACCCCTGCCCTGGGCAGGGACACCTCCCACCAGACCAGGTTGCTCCAAGCCCCCTCCAACCTGGCCTTGAACCCCTCCAGGGATGGGGCAGCCACAGCTTCTCTGGGCAACCTGGGCCAGGCTCTCACCACCCTCAGGGGAAAGACGTTCTTCCTAAAATATTCCTCCAGCAAATCTTCCTTTCCTCCCTGCTGAACATATCACCATGTGCACAGCTTTTGTTGTGAAGGGGGTGCAGGGGCTGAACACTTGGCAGTGCATCTTTAGAGAAAGGTACACACTCCGAACATCTGAGAAAGCAGGGCCACACATTCATTACACCCTGAATCACCTCAAAAGTGTGTGTATGTTTTTCTTAATCAAATTGCAATTATATAAAAATATTTTCCATCTCTACCCCCTCCCTCATGACTCATTCTGACCAACTCCAGCAGCAACAGCTGCTTCATCTTACCTTATTCAAGAAACAAAACCCAAATGAAACAAAAAAGCCAATCCCAATACCCCCAAACTCCATCATAGAGCAATTCCACCAGTGGAACTGTGGAGACAAAGTGTGAAATCTCAGACCTGAGAGTTTTGCATGCACTTTGGTGTCATACAGGTTTCACCTCTCCTAGACTTAAAGCTGTGCAACGTGTGCGTAACATGTCACCATGATATTGGTTCAGATTCCACACGCTTCCAACAGAAGATTTATAAGGTAAAATGCCATGTAAGCCAGCAAAGAGAAAACAGACCTCTTACTTGCTCATGTTTATACCAACTTGAAGGAATTACAGGTTTGGTTTTTTTCCAAAAAGCAGCTGTGGAGAAGCAGAACAAACTACAGATTATCTCAAAAAACCAAAGGCCTCCACCATGGAGGCCTTCGGTCAGGTGTCTCCCTATCTCCTCAGTTGTCACCCAGATAACAGCAGAGAGAAACTACAACTAGAAAATAGAAGTCTGCATTAAATCATTTCCCCAATTAAACATGTTGTAATTAAAAAAAAAAAAAAAAGTAGGAAAGAGAGTAACTAGAGAAGGCCTGAGTCAGTTCACTCTGCAAAGACAGGCTAAATCTTTACCCCAGCCCTTGCTGTAAGTGGGGCACCTCGTCACTAGGACGTGACTTTGATTCCAGGACCCCACACCAGTGTCACCAGCTGCAGAAACCAGTGCCCTGCTCATGCCGGTGCAATGGGCTGGCAGACTCAAGATGGCAGTTTGATTTTTGTGCCTGTCCTTATTCCTTTTTAATCATCAGGCAGAGAGCATCCAAAAGCTGCTACCTCAAGTTCATTCCCTGTGTAAACGGAGTGTCTTCTGATTCCACCCTGATTTCTTAGAGGTCTCTACCCTCACACATGAAGAAAGAGAAACCCAAAGAGCACGCCATCGACGTTACCCCTTAATTAGTATTAGCAAGGGAGAAAACTTTAGCTAATACTGTTATAATTACAAGACAAAAAGCAACGCCTCAGTATTACCAGCCCACCAGAAACAGAACCACCACGTTAAAGCAACACTCTGCTACCTCCTGGAGGAGCCCGAACAATGGCCGCATTGTTCAGCGGCCTCATCTCTGCTGAAGGCCACCCACATCTTCCCTACTCCAGGGAGAAGTCAAAAATCTTCCAGCTCAATAGTCATCCAGTCAGAGGAGAAAGCATCTTTACAAGGCTTGTTCATTTTTCTTGGACAAGAAGGGAGTTCAGCCTTTGCCTTCAAGCCAAGTCCCCGAAAGAGAAGGGAATGAGTTTGAAGTTCCTGAAGATGGACATGCCTCCAATGCTCAGGCATTTTGTATCACACAAGATTGATTTCCTCCAAGTACAAGAGGCCTCGGGTGAAAACGATCCTTCACAGCCTCGTGGCTGGGAGCCAGCGTCAGACTGAAACACAAAGAACGCATCGTGCTTGCCTCAAGATGTCAGGAGCTTTTGATAAATTAAAATTCATTTTGGCAAATGAAAAATTCCTGGAATCTTTTGTTCATGCTAACATGTGCAGTAATGGTTCAAAATTAAATAAATTACACAAAAAACAAGTTACAAATGAGTCAGCCCTTCCAAAAATTGTACAAGCTCCCATTTTTTAAAAGTTTAGAATGTCATATTACTTTCTACCAGGCCTGTTATGAGAAAGGAAAACTAAATGCAACCAACCATTAAAAGTGCTGGAGAAATGGAAAGGGGGAGGAAAACAACAGAAATAAGCTAATTTGCTACTGGTGAAGTCCAGACAAGCTCTGTCCAAAATCAGCTGTGTCTCTGAGTACACAGCACCAAATACGTGCCACGAGGTGGGGACAACGCTGTGAAGGACAGGTAGATCCCCCAGTGCACAAGCACATCCTATGAAGTTTTAAGAGTTTCTGGGATTCACCTACGGACCAGAAGAGATCCTGGAAACAAGAGCTGCCAGATGTCCCAGTATAAACCAGGTTTTCTAATATTTCTCCTGGTGTCTCATTAACCTCATCAGTATTTCCACACACATCATCTGGCAACCTTCTCAGGATGCCCAGTAAAACCAGGAGTCGCATGTTAACTGCAGAGAAGAACAAGGGAAAAACCCTCACAAGCTTCAATTTGACTCCCCCAGCTCGCCATGCCTGGAACAGAGGAAGGAGAACAAGGAGACAAAGAAAAACAGCTTGGATGTAAAATGAGGAGAGGAAGAGCAAAGGCAGCCCAGATCCTGCACGTTGCTCTAGAAGAGGACAGCACAGGAATCGGGGCTTGTCCAGGTGCGTATGGGGGAAAAGGAACAAAAGATATTCTTTTATCGTGCTTACTTCAAGATAAAATTTTCTGTAGCCTAAAATAGCCACTCCTGTTGACAAGCACTCAAACACACTGCAAACCAGTCTACTGATATTGCTCATCTGGAAGGGATGAGGCTTTGTCATGGACGTAGGGCCACACTTCATACGATGCTGCAGGGCTGCACTGGATCACAGCATGGGACCCAAACTGCCTTCATCACAGCAGGAGACACACAAGAATTGCTTGGGGCCAGCCGTACACAAGTATCTGCTGCTATCAAACAAATTAACTTGGTTTTGTATAAAAAAAAAAATAACCACCTCTATCTAATCAGTAAGCCCCTCAGAAGAAAGCTTTTATCCTTTTTTTTTTCTTTCCTTTTTTTTTTTTTTAAAAAGAGAATATTTACAACAAGTATCAGGGAAATTTAATCAGCCTTTAGAAAGTATTTAGGTATAAAGAGGTGCATAGAGTCATTGCTGTCTCCAGCCCCCAACAGAAATGAGATATTTCTTGAGAGCTGAAAGGGCTATAGTTTATCATGTCCATTGAACACCTGCCTCCACTTAACCCTTTGGGGACTTTCTGCTTCAGCTGGTCTTTTCAATGGAGTTAGTAGATCAACAGGGCTCTAAATTCTTCAGAAACTGTTTTCCCCCTTCCTCTTTTCACCAACATCTTACCAGACAGTCTTTCAACACAGGGTCTCCATCCTTATGGTTTTCCAAAAGACTCCAACTGAGGGATCACAGAAAGTCAGGACAAGGCAGTTTTGTTTCTGCCAAGTATTTGAGCTCAGATACCCCCCGTTCACGATGTCAATCAGTTGTCTGGGGTAGGTCAAGAGTTACTCCTACATCCAGATCCGATATACATTTTTACAGAGCATGTCTTCCTGCCCTGCTCACAGAGGCAAAATGCTCCTGCACATTCGTGTTCCGCACACTGTTCCATATCCAGGCACAGAGATGCAAAATCCTTGCGTTATTTCAATATACCAATCCCCCCAACAGTATATTTCCAATACAGAGATAATTCATCCTCATCTCTATAGGTATTTAAAATTTGTAGCAAATTTCTTTGTATACTTTTGTTTTTAAAAGTGTTCAAAAGCAAAATGTATACTGAGAAAAAAATTAAGTGAAACATCTCAAAGGAAAATGAGCTTGGGGCTCCTTTAACATGAAAGTCAAATTTTGTTCTCATTTATTGGAATGTTAACATAAAATACCTGAAGTAAGTGAAAAAGCGGCGCTCAGACTACAGCAAGAAGCTGACAGCAGAAATTAGCTCCTCTCCCTTCACTGTTTACAGAGAGCACCACAATACCATAGGTGCTTTACACAGAGATAGAAATAACATTCACCCTAATCAAAACTTCTAAAGAAAACCCAAGATAAGATTAACTCAGTAGCATTATCTGAGCAGACAAGCATAAGTGGGCTGGATTTATTTACATACACTATTCTGAAACATATTGAATGTTTTTAGCTGTAAATAGCAAAGCTCCTCTCCCCCCAACAGTCTGTTTCAATAAGACCAGCATTGTTGCAGATTTTTTTATTATTTTTTTTTTAATTTTTTGAAGGCTAAATGCCATAGAGTCAGAATTGGAACAAGGATGGAGTTGCAAATGTTTGTCTTTTTCAGTGCTACAGAAAGCTGGCATCAAAAGTACAATAGAAAACAGAGTTTGGTGGGAAGTTCAGATGCTTGACTACCCCGGCTCTGAATAGAGCAGAAAACTTCTATTAGTTCCCTGCTGTTCCAGCCAGGCGAGGGGTCAGTTCCCCCGCCAGCAGCCAGGAGACTTTTCCAGGGTTANTAGGTGGTTTACACAGAGATAGAAATAACATTCACCCTAATCAAAACTTCTAAAGAAAACCCAAGATAAGATTAACTCAGTAGCATTATCTGAGCAGACAAGCATAAGTGGGCTGGATTTATTTACATACACTATTCTGAAACATATTGAATGTTTTTAGCTGTAAATAGCAAAGCTCCTCTCTCCCCAACAGTCTGTTTCAATAAGACCAGCATTGTTGCAGATTTTTTTATTATTTTTTTTTTTTAATTTTTTGAAGGCTAAATGCCATAGAGTCAGAATTGGAACAAGGATGGAGTTGCAAATGTTTGTCTTTTTCAGTGCTACAGAAAGCTGGCATCAAAAGTACAATAGAAAACAGAGTTTGGTGGGAAGTTCAGATGCTTGACTACCCCGGCTCTGAATAGAGCAGAAAACTTCTATTAGTTCCCTGCTGTTCCAGCCAGGCGAGGGGTCAGTTCCCCCGCCAGCAGCCAGGAGACTTTTCCAGGGTTATCAGCCTTAACCCCCTTCGTGCTGCTCCGACACAGCTGCCGCCGAGAGAAAACGCAGGCTGCTGGCTGCCAAGGAGCCCTGCCAAGAAGCTCTGCCGCCTTCCAAAATTAAGTTCCAAACCCTAATAAACGTGTGCAGTGCAGTTATTTTAAAATATGGGTTAATATGCCTATTCCCAGTCCCGTGCCCAGAAAGCAGGCCATTATCTGGCAGCACTTGCAATTACATTAACTGCAGAAAGCGTGAAAATTTGTGTCACAGAGAAAGACGACGGGGATTTCTACTCTGCGTTGACAGAATAAGAGCAGCTTATAACTAGTTGGAAATAATTCATTGCTTTTTCATTGCAGAACAGGACATGTAAAGCACCAAGTGCTCAAAACAAGAGCAGTTAACCCAAACTACATGCAAAAATTGTTTCAAGCACACCCTATAGAGCACTGTGTCCAGTTTTGGGCCCCTTACCACAAAAAACAAAAAGGCACTGAGGGGCTGGAGCAGGTCCAGGGAAGGGCAGCAGAGCTGGGGAAGGATCTGGGGAGTAAGCTTTAGGAGGAGCAGCTGAGGTTGCTGGGGGTGTTCAGCCTGGAGGAGGCTGAGGGGAGACCTTCTCGCTCTCTACAACTACCTGGAAGGAGGGAGTAGCCAAGGGAGGGGGGGGTTTGGTGTCAGTCTCTTCTCCCAAGGAACAGGCCAGGAGACAAGAGGAAACGGTCTCAAGTTGTGCCAGGGGAGGTTCAGATTGGATATCAGGAAAAATATTTACACTGCAAGGGTTATTAAACCTTGGAATGGGCTGCCCAGGGAAGTGGTGGAGGCACCATCCCTGGAGGGATTCAAAAGCCAGGTTGACATAGTGCTTAGAGACATGGTTTAGTGATGGGGTGTTGTTTTTTATGAGAGTTAGATTGATGGTTGGACTAGATGATCTTAAAGGTCCCTTCCAACCCAGACAATTCTATCATTATATGGAGAAGGAGGGTGATCCTGCTGCACTTTTGAGTATTGCTCAGCTGATTAAAAAAAAATTTAAAATGCAGTATTATATTAACACTAACTCATGCCTGTGGTTATATTTTACCATACCTCATCATTTTTTGCTGTGTTGTATGGAAGTTGAATCAAGTACCTGGCATTTTAGCAACGGTGTCAGAGAAAGTACCTGCTCAAAGTTCTGCTGGGCTGGTTGGGATTTTTTCAAGGCTACATCCCTGTGACTGGTTACACGTCCCACCTGGGACACAGCTACATGCTATAGGGGAGTCTTGTCTGAATGCTAAGCAGCTACAATTAGAGCAAGCAAGATAATGGGTTTCCTCACCTGAGGACTTGCTTTCTTCATTGATGTGCTTCTTAAAGAAATAAATTGTTGTAAAATCAAGATTTCCAACAACAACCAAATTTAAAAAAAAAAAAAGAATCAGGCAGTAAGAAGTAAATGCAAACAATTTGTCTACTGAACATGTGAATGAGGATTTCTTATCTAATTAGAGACATCTGAACTGGGGTTCAGTTTGAGCCCCATCCTGAAAGGGAATGGATCTCTTGGCCCTCTCACAGTTTGGAGTAAGATGACAGCGGGAAGGTCACCTGGAGAAGAAATTGCAGGAGGCAAAAGCACTCCTTCCTCCTCCTCACCTGCACCCACCACCACTGACACACTGCTCCTCCTTGCCGACTTAACCGCTTGGAAAAAGAAACAGGGAAGAATCCCCAGGGAAAAACCTTAAAGGAATGTAGAAAAAAATGCCTTGATCATCCCCCAGAGCACACCAGGCAGGATTAAGAAGCTAGAAGGAGACACACCAGATTGAATGGGAGCTGATGGTACGGGGCATCCATCGGTTCCCATGGCTGGGCCTGGAGAAGTACACATCCCCTGGACCTTCAGGGTTTTGTGTCCCCTTACTTTTTTTCTACCATGCCAGAAATACCTCATGGCTTCAAATGTTTTGACAGTGAAACACTGCATGGAGCAAAATTACGTTACAAGGCAAAAATAAGGGGTTGGAAGTACAAAACTGGCTGGAGAATGATAGCAGTGGGAATGGTGGGAGCCTGTGTGGTCTTTGGGGTTTTTACACTCTGAGTACAAAACCAAGATTCAAGTACCTAGCATGAATCCAGTACAACCAGCAGCTTCCACTATGCCAGTACAGACATGCCCCAACAGTTCTGCCACCCTCCCAGGCTCCATGCGAGTGGGCTGGAGGTGACAGCACTCGTCTGAGAAAGGAGAGCTCAAGGTTTGAACTTGGATAGCTATCTGTGTCCAGTGTCATGCTAGACAAAGGTATTTAGCCTTGTCTGTATCGCCATTTCCCAGCTGTACAATGGGAATAGCATTTTTTGCCTACCTCAGAAGGAATGTAATGAGGAAAATGATGTCAAGGATTGTACGGCTTTGGGGTATCTGCAGTGATAGTAACTGTGTAAGTACCAGAGGGCAGGAAAAAGCTGTGTCTAAGCCCAAAACCAGCATGGAAATCACTTCACAGCGCTCTGAAGGACATCACAGGTTCTGTTCAGCAGTAGTATTTAATAAAATGGATGATCACCAACACTATTCATCCCTTCTCACACTGTCAGCAAACAAATACCCGCACAGAGAGAGAACTATCCCTGAACAGCGCTTCCTTTTTAGGCTGAAACACCAAACAGACCCTCACTTTGCTCACTTAAGTAAAAATTTTGGCATCCCAATGCATCGCTGCATGGTCCAGTGTAGAGTTTTATTTCTTCCCCTGAAGCAAAGAGCCCAAGTCCCAGCCGGGGGGATGCGCACACAGAGCGCCCGGGAGAAGGATGCTCCCCCAAGGGAGACAAGAAATGAGTCTGCTGTGCCCATTTAAAATACTTTCTTCCTCCACTTTATACTCAAGTTACGACACTCTAAGCACATATTGAATGCCCAAATGTGTCTTTCCAATGGAAAAACACATTTAGAAAGGCTTAAATGGCTGCAGGAAAGAATTTGCATCCAGGAGAGGATCCAAAATGGTGGCCACAAATCTGCCCCGTGGATTTTGGGCAAGGCAGCAGAAGAGCTGAGGCCATCTCTGCGTCTCTGCAGCTGCAGCACGCTGTGCAGCGACTGAAAAAGTGTCTTCCCACTTACCACAGAGCTAAGTAGGAAAGCATCAGCGGTGCCAAAACTCGGAGGATGACAAAGAAACCAACAAAACCCAACCAAAAAAAAAATCTAAAAAAAATCAGTTGCTGTTTTCCCAAACAATTCTAGGAATACAAATATGGTTTTATAGATCTAAGTAATTTTTATTAGTGGAAAAAAAAAGTTCTCTAATACCAAAGACTTGTATAAACTTCAATAAAAGCTATGTTCAAAGAGGAAAGCTTTAAATACCTAAGAAACAGATTTTTACACCAACAAGCTAAGTGGCAGGCAGGCTGCCACGTGCCAGCAAAAGGGATCCACGTACCTGTGAAGAACTTGCTCCATTGTTTAAGCCACTGATTTGCTGAGATAAGAGAACTGTGTCAGCCAAAGGCCCGACAACTTTTCCTCCCGTGTGGTACCCACATCTAGGCACAGGCACATCACCAGCTATTATTCCATTAACTACATATGGCAGGGAAACGAGGGAGGAAAAACACAGTACTCCACAGTTCTTTCCCACTGAGACTTAGCAGTACTGGGGGATCATACTGTGTTATTTAAATTGAGACCAAAAATACTGCTTTTTATTGCTCTGGAATGTAAAGACTAAGAGAAGCTACACGATCTGAGGTGACAAACCAAAGGATGTATCGCTGTTTCTTCCTGTGACCTGAATTTGGTATGCATTATTTTTTCTGCAGACCTTTTTCCCTTAGTAAAACAAACAAACAAACAAGGAAGCACATGCTACTAATTGTATTTACATTACACATTATCAACCAAATCTATATTTGGGGTTCTTTCAAGACCACCAACAAGGCTCACGTTACAGGGACTTTGCATTAAGTAGAGAAACAACAAAAAAACCCAGAAAAATCTTGCATCTTAATATCAGATGAAGGTTAAAAATATGTTTATGAAAATCCAGGAGGGGAAAAAAGATCCATTCCCATCTGAACAGGGGATCTCTTTTAATTTCCTATTAAAAACTACTCTCTAAGCCAGCGTTTACAGGCAGCAGTCTGAGATAATTAAAGAACGATGGTGAATGTGGTGCCACTACGCGTCCCCCTCCTCCCATCTAGGAGACCTGAAAAATCTGCACAGGCATTTAAACACAACTGAGATCACAGAAACAGAAGCAACATCTTCAGTCCATTGAGGTCTGATCCAGAGCGAGCTGAAAGGCTCCCATTGACTCCCCAAGGCGCTGGACCAACCTGCACATCCCCATCCACTGCCAAGGGGGAACCGCTGCCAGAAATCTATTCCCCCCATAGCTCTGCCCAGTCCAACTTAAACATCTCAAGCAATGTCGCTTCAACAACCTCCCTTGCAAGATTATTCAGTCCAACAGATTTTACTCTTGGAAAATTACTTCTGAAATTTAGCTGAGGCTTCCTCGACTGCATTTCCTTCCTCTTATTTATAGCTGTGTCTTTGCATTGCTGCAAACAATACCCTTTTCCCCGCCGGTAACACAAATCAAGTATGTGCGCACAAAAGATCATCCCTCTTAACTTCAGCATGTTTTCATTTCCCCCTAAATAAAAACAAACCACAGAATCAATTTTGATGGTTTTCCTCTAAGGTTTCACCCCAATTTGTTGAAAACTTTTCTAGTATTAACTTTCCCACAGCTGTGTATAATATTATAGGTGTGCTCCCAGGACAGCTGCAGAGAAACCCACTAACCTCACTGATCTCATGTCTACTCATTTTCGGGTTCCTTTCAGCCAAATATCAGAAATCAGGTTTGGGAGTGCTTTTTTTATGAACAAGTATTGATTTATTGTTGCCTAATCCCTTTTCCTTCATGACAACACCACGCAGAGGACCCCAGCAAAGGCTACAGACAAATACTCAACAAAACTGCAGCTGGTCAGACTCGGCTCCTGCATTAGAAGCGGTTTACATCGCATTCGTGGCACACGGTGTGAGAAGGAACCATATGTAAGGAGTATTTGAAAAACTGGGTTCATTACAGACCGATAATAAAAGGGGAAGAAAAAAACTGCACATTTTTGGTAGTGCCCCCTGAAACAACTGCATACGCTGTAGGTAAGTTGGTTCCTTCTGCACTGCGGAGCGTTGCAGAGGTTTGAGTTTTTCCTCCTCATTTTGAGCATTTTTCTCAAAATGAGGAGGAAAAACTCAAACACCTCCGCAACCCTCCGCAGTGTAGCATCTACACACACATGCACACCTGAATGTACCAGGAGCAGTGGCTACACAAAATACCTTTTCATCGCAGGCCGCTTAACAAGGCCTCGAGGAACGACCATAAGAAAAATAGGAAAACCCACAGAGAGAAGCAGAGCACACGTGAGTGATATCACAGAGGGGAAACCAGTCCCACCCCGAGCAGGGGGTTGGGCTGGGTGACCCCAAGTCCCTTTGGGCAGCGTTATGAGGATTCTATAAAATTCAGACATTCTGCATCCTGGAAAACAGCGTGATTCCGGCACAACTGACACCATTACACACGGCTGAAAGCTTCTTACCTAAAGTCTAATTAATAAATATTAAAAAGCCAAGTTTGATCGTCACAGAAGGGCGAGCAGTAGGAGACTGCACAAAGAGGGTGATGTTAGATGGAAGGCAAAAAAACATGCTGGGGTTTCCAATGGAAGGAAGAAAAACTAAACATAGCACTCAGACTCATGAGATTACAGCTCAGTCCATTTGAATAAAAAATTAAGTATTAAAAAAGGGGGAGGGGGGAAATGTGTATTTATGTATTTTGGGGGGAAGGAGGAAGGAGAAAGGGGAAAGTAATACTTGTTATTTGAGCAGGGCATGTCTTTTTTTTTCTTGGCAATCTCTGCCTTCTCTTTTCAACAGACACATCCTTTGGGGCCTAAATTGTGAGTTAGACACATGCACATAGAGAAACGGGCCTCTGTTTTCTGTATAACGACAGACTACTTATTTTTCAGTACAGACAACCCCTCATATCTGGTATTTAACTTATATGTAAACTAGTCCCAGCAGAGCTACCCCTCTTAATGGCTCACACAACTTTGGAAAACGGATTTTTTTTCTTTTTTTTTTTTCCCCTGCTCTTGGACTAGACTCATCACTGATGTATTAACTCAAAACGACAGTGAACCTAAGTCTATTCAGTGTTGTGGGCTGGTGTTGAGTGATTAGGCTTCTTGGCAGACTTGAACTACTTGGGAAGTCAGAAGTGAATCAAAGACTATTACACAGATACAGAAAAAACATTAGAGATTCTGACATACTCAATCCTTTCAAAATGTTTGATGTTTTGCTGTTCTCCAGTGACTCATGTGATTAATAAAGTAGACATATTTGTCATCTCCTTGGACAGAACTGAAAATGTACTTTGTTACAGGGAAAGACTAATAGTTTTTTAGAGAAAGGCCACAGGTGAATACCACCCACAGCACTGCTGTCCTCCCCCAGCGCACCAGAGATGAGCAGTGCAGAAACACCCTTCCTTTCAGAAATCATCCCATGAGCAAGGACAGAAGACGATTTCAGGATCATGTACTACAGGTCAGGTCTGAAGAATATGTGTTGTTTACAAGCTTTCATATATATATATTCCATCAGGTCTTAGGTGAGAAACAATTTAGGTGTGATGCTATTATTGCTTTGATTAATGTGTGTATTTGTAAAGGCCTGAAGAAAGAGGTGAGGGAAATACTCACAAAGACTAACTGGAGCCTAAGGGAGTTACCTTCTCTAGGATCCCTTTAGAATCACCAAGTTAACCAGGGTAAAATGGATGTGGCAGAGTCCCCTTGCCATTTCCCTCCCCAAATCCAGCCCTAACAGATGTAATCAAGTCTCCTGGTAGAAGAGAAGCCTCCCAAGACCATGAAGTGCTTTATTCTCCTTACCCTCAGAAGATTTTTTTTCCCCCCTCATATCTAAATTAAATCTATTCTGCTATAAATTAAGCCAAGTATCTTTTGTCCTAGCAATCATTGCCATTGGGAATAAGCTGTTCTCTTCCTCCCTGTAACAGCTTATGTATTAACAACTCATAATACCTGCTTCATTTTTTTCCTTCTCTCCTTTTTGATGATGCAACCTCAGTTCATTCATCCTCATGGGTCATATTTTCTTAGCTCCACGATGATTCTTGCTGCTCTCGCCGGACTTTCTCCAGCTGATCCATACCTTTCCCAAGATACACTTCCCAAAAGCCGGGCACAGCGTTCCTCCCTGTTGAGATCTCGCACGAGCTGAGGAGAGGGACAGACGACTTCTTGTCCCCCGCTGGTTCTATTGCTGTTGATGCAGCCAAACACAACGTTTGCCTTCTCCTCACAGTAGGCCACTGTTGACTCTGCTCAATCTCTGTGCCGCGAGAACTCCCAAACCATTTTAGAAGAGCTGCAACCCAACCACATTCCTCTTCGGCAATTTATACAGGTGATTACTCCTTTAGAAGGCTAATATAGTGCACTTGTTTCATTTCATCATATTTCTTCTGACTTATTTCTCCAGTTTAGCAACATCATTTTAAAACCTTGCAGTCCCTCCCACCTGTGTGTCCTCCAGCACAATTGCTATTCCATTTCACAGGTTTCTCCCAGAAGTACCGATCCACTGGGTTCAAGGTTTTCCATTTCCCCTGCAATCCCCGAGAGCTACCCTTGCTGTGCAATTACTCCCATTCTGCCTTTAGGCTTATCCTAGTTTCACTAAGACCCCGTGTCTGTAGACGACTTGTGGGAATGGCACGAGGTGTGACATCCAAAGTTTACATGAACTCAAGATACATCATCTCATGTTCTCCACAAGACTCAATAAGCTGCTGTAAGAGGGAAGGAGATTAGCGTGAGAGGAGTTGCTCTTGACAAAACCATTTTAGCTTGCTATTTATCTCCTGGTTATCTTCCAGCTGCTTGCTAATAATTTATCTGTTGTTAAGCAGATTGATGTAGAATTCCTTAGCACTTCTCCTTTTAATGGTCTTTATGTTTGTCCTTCTCCCCCCTCTCCCTTCATAATTTTCTCAGCCTACCCCCATGGGTACGCAGTCTCTCTCACTCCTGAGACTGACCAAGACTGAACGGCTTCCTCAGAGATTAAAGAGTTGACAGGAGAAATCTGAAAACATCTAATTTATCCAAGTATTCCCTAACTGGTTTTTCTTATTCTAGACTGAGATTATATTTCTTATGTCTTTGCATTCATTGTGTCTGCTGGGGTTTTTTTTCAGGGCAGGGTGGGAAGCAGAGCACACAAAAAATTTAAAGATTTAAGCCTTTGGTTTCACCTATCAAGAATTTCTCCTGTGCCCTGAATCACAAGTCAGCATTTCTCTTGGCTTTCTCTTTTTCTGCTTCATTTAGCGTTTAAGTGTTATTCTACGCCTTAGCTTTTCTGATTTTTTTTGCTGTGTTTACCCTAAGCTGCTGTACCCACCTCTGTACTCACACTCCAAATTTGTAGATACCTCTTGTGTTTGAGGCCACCATCAGAGGATGTCCTCACACCAGAAGTATAATCTCTGTAAGTAGCTACAGTTCTCCTTAAATACTTATTTCTCTTTACATTTGCTTTCCAGAGCATCTTACTTACAAACTTTAGCCTTTAGTCTACCAAATCCCAGTATTTTTTATATCATCCCTATTGGCTAAGGATTTTGAACTCCATCATTCCAGACTGTTCATTCAAAATACTTTTCAAAGACAAGACAGCACATTTAAAAGCACTCTGTCATTTTATATTTGACAGCTACATATTCAGCTAAAAGTTGAACGTTACATGCTAAATGGAATGCTCCTTGGAAAAATACATTCAGCATCAAGTTATTTGTCATGTAGGTATGTGTCAAGTTGGGGCTTGGGGGGAGCTGTTGTTTTGGGGGATAAGGTTTTTTACATAGTGTCTCAGTTTTTACACCTTCAGAAGTATTTCATGCTATTTCCATGATGTTTTGAATTCATTTTCGTAGCAGGATACATTAGCACACAGGTAAGGTATCACTGTTTGTTGTGCAGCTCATTGGTCATTTTTTATTCTCCCTTAGCTATATAAAACTGATTTTTACATGTCTAAATAGAGATTTGATTTTTAGTCCAAATTTGCATTTAAAACAGACTACTGAGGAAAAAAAAATAAAATAGGGCTTTGATCTTAAGACTTTGGTCAAATAGAGGCATGTGGAAGAGAAGATCCCTGGCTTCTATGCCCAGACCTGCTATGGCTTCTCTTTAGGGATCTCAAATAAGCTATTTTACCTGTGCTCCACTACACGTATCTAAGAGGAGAAAACACATAACTAACTCAAAGCAAGACGCAGTGTACAATTAAAAACTCTTTATAAACAGTTCTGAGATCCCTTGATCAAACCTACTATTAAAAAAAATTGATAACTTCTGGATGCTATCACTAAAAGACACCAAAGAAATAAAAATGAGGGCACTGTATTTCTTTTAGATGGAACATTGAAAAGATTTGCTCGTTTTTAAAGCCTGCCAAACTGCAATAAGAACCATATTTTCTGCATGAAATTTAACACCCAGAAGAAACTGTAAAGGACCCGAGGGTCTCCTGTCCCTATACACTTATTACTGCTGTAAGCTCCGTGAGCATATGGAAAGAACACTCTCCAGTTTGCCCTTCAGGATGTAAATACAGATAAGTGCATTCATCTGTATGCTAAAGAAAAAGAAAAAACAAAAGAAAGAAAAGAAAACCCACAGGTCTTATTAAATAAGTTATCACAAAAAACATGGAAGTAGCAGTACGTTAGTGCAGTACATGAGTTCAGGCATATTTTTTTTTACATGCTTTGGTTTTTATGCACATTTTCCTTTAGCTGCACTGCACATTTCTCAGCACCTGATTAAAAAGGAAAAAAAAAAAAAAAGACCTGATCTTTTGACACTCAAAAATTATTCTGATTCAATTCAATTCAATGGCTGAAGCTATATATTATCAGCAACCAGGAATATCATTCAAGAAACAATACTGAAGCATGAGAGGTGTTTAAAACGTGCTTTTTATCCTTCTTCTGCTTTCCATCATACAGCTTTACCTACTGCAGCTTCGGTTAAGCCAGAAAAAGTGAGTGCAAATATTAACTGTAACATCAAAATTGTGCACGTTTCTCTACCAGCATCTCCTCTTCCACACCCAAACTGTTGAGAAAAAGCAGCTGCTCCAGTTCAGAACAAGGTAAATCCAAAGAGATTACACTGAAGTACTGCCTTGTGTGAGATTTCATAGAGACCACGATAACGGTAAGTCTGATCACACGCCACAACTTCCTACATCCAGCAGCTCTTGCACCCAGCCCAGCGTGGCCGTGAGCATGTTGTTCAGAAAGTCAGCCTTCATTTAAAGCTTTCCAAGTGATGAAGAGTCTGCTACGTCGCTTGACCCTTTGTTTTCAATGCACGGCTCCTTTCGAAGTGAAAAACTGGCAGAAGAAAATGGAGTTGGCTCCCTTTATCTCCAGCTGGAGATATTTTTGAGAGTCTATCTCCATTGCAAGCCACAGTAAGATGGAGAATTCCAGGAGCAAGTTGGGCACCAGAAATGGTGTACCAGAAGGTCCACATGAGCTAATAACTCTTTTACGCAGAGAAAATTGACCTGCCTGAAGTATCACGCAGCTGTAGATAGCCTACCCCAGGCTCACAAGGTAAATTATGTGTTTTCACACTAAACTAGTCTGATTCATTTTTGCAGAATTAAGTCTATGTATTTCAAACAGGCTCTGAACAAAAATATCTTTTCTGTCTGGAAGAGTCTGCCTTCCAAATCGTTTCTAAGCACTTGTCTCCAAAGATTTTCCAAACAGCTTGGCCCTCTGCATGCCGATGAATCCTTTGGCATGTGCTGATGAACCCTTTGGAAACACACCTGGGTGACTTCAGGACTTCCAGTCCCGTCACTGTGACTGTTGAGAGGTTCCAACCTTGGCACCCGTCTTCCCGCAGGGACCATGCCCATGGATCCCAAGGGAGGAAACTGCATCAGGGAACATGTTTATACTGAAAGAGCCAACTGCAGGATCAGACCTCAGCCCTCATTTTGTGGGGCTTTAATGGGAATCTACCAGGTGAGATTAAGTCTGCAGCAAAACAAGGATTCCTCCAGCACAAGACTAAGTAAGGAAGAACAAAAGCCGTTGATCACGCTAGAGACTAATCTGTTCTAGGGAATACCCCTTTCACCCTGACTGCTTTTGTGAGATTGAATGAAAAACATATATATATATATTTTGCTATAGCCCAGTCTCAAAGTGTGGATGAAACCAATCGCAATCTTGAAGGGGCTGTAGCACGGTAATGATACCGTGCTCTCCTCTGGCTTCCAGCCAGCGAGAGAACAGTGCCAACATTCGCAGACTTCCAACAGGAAATTAAATAACTGCCCTGTTGGAAATATAAACCCATTTACAGTGGTCAGGCTCGCATTTTCCAAAACAATGATACAGTTTGTGCACGTAAAACGCAAGGAAAATTTGTAAGGAGAAATATGAAACAAAGCCTTATGAAAAGGTGTTTTGCACAGGTCTACAAATTACAGTGTTGTCAGGTGTATTTCCTGACCTAAGGCTTATGTAGGAACAATTATAAGGGTCTTTACTGACTATGCTGTACACACCCCCATGGCCAATGACTGAAAATTAACAGAAGAGCTTCTTATTTCATGATTTTCTATATTCTTTCATTTACTTCCTGAGAAGTGTTTTGGGCAGCTTAAAAAGTGCCTGCTGTAGACTTTGGGGAGTGCGTGCTTTATTTTTAATCTGTTGTATGACTTCTGGTCGAATCTCTGCTCTGGGCTACTGCTCCTCCTCACCTGCTTCATGAGACATCGAAGGGAGAAGCAAACTCCTGTTCCTGTTGTATTGAATAGGGTTTTACTACTGACATCGTCACCACCACTGAGATTTAGACTACAAAAGTGTCAGAGAAAGGAGCCTGTTCCTCACCAGGCATTTATACACAACCCAAACTGGGGCATTAATCTTGCCTAGGCCCTGCAGAAGTCATACACAATTTTTTAAATTGTTATTCTTTAGCAAATTGGATTCTCGTCTTTGTTGCTCTTCATCACCCTGCTATGGCAACCTTTTTCCTCCACCAGCTCCTCAGAAATACTCCACTATTTGAAGTCAGAAATGTCGTGGGCTTACAAGCCAGGAGAGGAAGAGGAGGGAGGCAGCACATTACCCAGATGCAGAATAGTTCAATAATCAGGAATAGCAGCAGCAGAATTTCCACACCTAAGGGATGAGAACGTTGCCCTTCACATTTTTGCCAATAGTAAGATAGTGGAAACCATAGCGTTATTTCCTAATATTCCTTCTTTTTAAAGCAACACCATGCACCCTTACCCAATTGTTCATGAAAATGTCACTATATTCACTGTTGCAGGTACAGAATACTTTCCCCTCCCCCCCAATAGTGCTACCTCGTGGTTTTGCACAGTGAGGCCTGTATTACACAGGTGGGTAAACTTTATTACTCTACTTCATACAGATTAGGACAGAGACAAATTGTTGCAGAGTAAGGCGATGGCCAACCTGAAGCGGGACAAGCAATCTCTGCAGGGCAGTCTCCTCTCCAGTCAGCAGTCAGGCCTCTGGAATAAAGACAACTTGCAGGAGCAATAGGTTGTGGGATCAAGCCCACTAAGCAAGTTCCTCCCAGTAATGAAAATCATAGGGAAATAACCACTTAAAAAAATATAATAATATTCCTGTTTCCCTAAGAAACACTTCCAGGATAGACTGAAGACTTGCAAAAAGACAGTGATTATCTACACAGAACCTATGTATTTTTAATCCTTACATATACTCTTATGTGTACTTATATAAAACTAAGAATTTCACATGTACTTACATCAGCAACCAAGAAAGACACCTCCACTTCACTACTTTTATTGCTCCTTCCCTTCTTTCTCTCCCACCACACGGGTTGGGTTGAGGCCCTTTGAAAAATGTGATCACTTACACCATTACCCTGGCAGGTAATGAATTATTTGCATCTTTTAGATTTACGTTCCACATCAGTCATTTGACTTGTGACCAGAAAAACAGGCGAGAAAAAAGCACTGTACTTGCAAGTGGGAGGAAAAGCAGCAGCCGGGATATAGCCTTAAAAAGTCTCCCTGAGATCTCGGATGCCCCAGGACACCAGTAAGCACGGGTCAGGTCTCACTTTCAAGTCTTACCCTTTAAGTGAAAAACAACTCAAAACTCTCACTCGCTTAGGCCCTGATCCAGAAAGGCACTCAAGCGAATATCTAACTTTAAACACAAAACTAGCCCCATTTAAATCAACTGGATGTCTCCACTGTTTACAGTTACAATATATGTTTAAGTGCTTTGCTGGATGGGGGCCTTAAGCAGAGATTGTTATTTAACACTTTCTTCAAGGTACCTTGCCAGTTTCTTGTGCCTCAACAAACTTCATCTATTTTCCATCTACTGCATCTCCTGTTGTTTCTTGAACAAACACAGATGTCCCCAGCCTGAACACTTCAGATTCTGCCACCGCAGTAATCTAGGAACTGGCAGATATTAAATTAAAAGGCAAGTTACTATTTTCAAAGTTCTCCTCAAGACGAGAATAAATTGGCAACACTTACTGCCAACAGAAGAAAAAAAACAGGCAAACCCAAGGAGATGATAGGAAAGGGGAAAACCAAACCACCCCTGTGGAGGAGGTAACAGCTTGAGGCATTTTTCCTCACCGCAGTTGCCTCTGTAAGAAGATTAGCAGGAGTTCTCCCTTCTTCCTGTAGCTGATAAAGCATCAGAACCTGCCACAGGACTTGCCTGCTGAGAAGGACCGGAGCCAGCTGCAGCAACACCACATGGAACAGCCTTTTTCAACAGCAGCAGAGTGTCTCCAGCATTGGTTTGCACAGAACAGCTTCTCCACCAGCCTCTCTGTGCACTATCTAGTGCAAAGGCTCGTTTACTCCGTCTCCAGCCCATGACACGTCCCAGTTGGATGAGGCATCATCACAGCAGATGGACCAAGAAGCGCTGGCAGCTCTTTGGTCTCTTCTCCTCCCAGCTCCTCCACCACAAAGAAAACTAATGGCATGGACAGCAATGGAATTGTTTATGTAATCAAAGGGAACATCTTCTTTTAACCTAGAGCTGAAGAAACTGCTTAGACAGACCTCAAAATAGTCAGCAGGGGATCACTTTGAAAAAACAAGACTCCCAAGGACCGTGAAAAAAGAAACACACTGGAGAAGAGAGATTAGAAAAGAGGAAAAAACCAGCATGAAGAGGAAGAAGTATCACGTGCTCAGCTAACTGCACCTCTTAATTAAAAGAATACAACTCTGGCTTAGTGAGTAAATGTTACTGCACATCCCTGCTATAACACACTTCTTTTTTTAAAGGCACACATTCCTGTTCTTCAAAATGCTGAAGGATTTGTATTCATCTGGCTACAGTATGTTACAGAACCAAAGACATTACAAAAAGATAATCTCTAGGAAGCCTGTGCTGTTATTAATATATTGAAACATAAGTAAGATGTTACTGGTTTGGAAGCTGTCAAGACACTTCTCTTTGTGTGTTGCTACACAAGTCAGGACGAGACATTATCCAGCCTCTAGGAAAGGCTTCCATTGGACACTGGGAAAATCAAAAGCCAGATATCCTTTGAGGTGTTGACAATACTTTTCTAAACTGAATCATTACAAGTAGAGTTCCCATTCCCATAAAACTAATTTTATTTGAGATATAAAGCTTCTAATATAAACAAAGTTTTTAAGAGAAAACTAGATCAATCATTTTAGCTGCCATGCCTCACAGCGCTGCAGCTCCATCATACACTAATACCAGGATAGGGTTTGGGCACGTGAACATCTGTAATTCTGCTCCCCAGTACATTCTCCCCTGAAAAACTAAACTGGTACAGATGGAGTTTGTTTTGTTTTTTTAATAATCCCTGTCACTAAAAACTGGAAAATAAGGAAAAGCACTGGAAAGTGCATTGTCATTAGTGTACATGTATTGTATTAGACCAGACACATCTCTGCTTGGAAATAAATTAATTGCACCTCTTGGTAAATCAGTCAGACTGCGGAGAATATACCACATCACTCCCTAGATTAAAGAATAAGCATCTGCTTAGAAACACAAACCAAGGGAAGAGCTGGTACCGCTGGGTACCTTCAGGGAACGTTATATCCCTCTGCTGTTCATCATGCACGCCTAAGAATTGACCCTCATTTCTAACATCAAATCAGGGTGTTCATTTAAAACTATAACGGCTCCACGCTTTTGGCACATACAGCAAAAACTGCAATTAAATAGCTTTTTTAAAACAACACATGCAAAGTATGTTGTGGAACACTTACCAGTGACTACCGCTACCCATTCTCCATTTCTAGGAGCTGCTCTTCCTTCCATCTACTCTTTATTAAGCAGCTGAGATGAGAGGGGAAGGTTTGCAGCGTGCTTGGGAAGTCGAGGAATTTGGAGTCTTGCTGAACTCCAAAGGAACTGGAAATTTTCAAATTAGGGACTCTTCAACAAAAACCATTTATTACCAGCATGGCTCACAGTAGGCATTTATTCTGCATTGACATTAGCGTAAAGAAGAACAGGTTTGGTCAAAATACTTTCGTGTGACTTAAAAGCATCTATTATGTAGAGCATATCCTAAAATTAAGGGATGTTAATAGAAAACATCTAAGCAGTTATTCACTGACACAAGAATATACTGAAACCCAAACGAAGCTCCAGGACTTTGAATTGCCAGGAGAAATGATTGGTCAGAGTAGCTCAATAGCGCAGCCCCGAAGTGTGCTCTGCTCCTCAGAAAAGAATGTGAGTGAAAACGCAGCTGCACTCTGGATCAGATGATGCTTCCAAATACTCCTGGCATCCACCGAAGACAATAAAAATCCCAAAGTTCAGTGTACGCCATTTCACCTCCAAATCTCAACAATCAACACAGCTACACTAAAGGAAAAACAAAGAAAACCCCAACCACAGAACAAAAAATAACATAAACTTTCCCCTGGAAAACAGGCACTAACGCTGTGTTTCCAAACCTTCAGTGTTTGTGCTCCACAGGGATGACCCTCCTGTACTTTGTATCCGCAGACATACCAGTATCCGGAGACAAGGGAGATGGAAACCCTAGAAACGCCTCGGATTAAAACTGGCCCAGGACAGAACCTGTTGGTGCAGGCCAGAAAAGGGCTGCCAGAGCCTCGCCTGCCAGGTGCACCCCTTTTCCAGCACATTTTCACCTGGGCTGTTATCCAAAACAAACCACTCAAGTCCCAAATCCCAAACATCAAAGATGAATGAACATAAAATATCCAGAATGTTTCCCAGTTTGGCTCCAGCTAGTAAATTCTGCAGAACTCAGATCAAATCTTGTGCAACAGGAAAAAGACACTTTAAGCTGTCTTCCCTTTTGCTTCATCTGAACAAATGTTTGATAGATTCAGGCAAAACAGAAAAATCCTCAAGATTACAAAATCCTTCTTCTACATACACAAAAATCACTCATTTCAGAACTCTATAAAGTGATGAGAAAACTAGCAAAATCCAAAGCAGCCACAAAAGAGACTAAAACCAGGAGCCATTTCCAAACCAGGAGAGTCAATATAAAGTACAGCATTAAACATTTCCTTTTTTATATCTTTATAGTCCTCCAAAATGCAAGAAGTAAGTTCATGCAAAAAGAATTCCTATTACTCTCCTTGAATTGCACACGCAATTACTAGTTATAGGCTTCAAGAACAAATATTGTCTCAAATAGCAACAGCTTTCATTAAATACTGTAAATGCTTTCCTGACACACAAATAGATTTAAAATTTGGAAATGAAGCCACTTCTTTCAAGTCATACATTCAGGCTGCAAAATATTTCTAGTAGAAATAAAGAGTATCTTTTCATTAGGATTTGACATGAATTCTATACTATTTATTACCAGGCAAATGAGATGCCTTTTGATTTCCTAGTGTATGTTTCTTTAATTCTTAAGAAAAAAAGCCAGGATATTATGGTTAAGGTTGGTAGAGGGCATGAGAACATGTATATGGAAGAAGAAGTGGAACCATTTGCATTTGGCTGTTCATTTTAACCCCATTATGGTATGAAAGCCATGCAAAGGAGGTTGGATAATATTTTGTTTAGCGAAATCAAATACCCCCTGAGCAGATATTTTCCTGTGTGCAGAGCATTTGCTTTCTCCCTTCCCCCAAACAGCGATGCCAGAATAGACGCTGTTTTCTCATATGGCAAGCCCTTTAAACGACAAGTCGTCTTTCATCCCTGAAAGCTGAGACACCGACACATCACAATACGGACGGCACAGATCAAAACTATCCTGTCTCCCATGGCATTTGGTGCAGGAAGCACAAGCAACACTATATTCTGCTTAAAGACAAAATCCGAGGTATTCAAATTTCACACGTTCTGCAGTGGACACTTCACATCTCTGGGAAAAGGGGAACCGGCAGAACTCCAGACTGTCACCATTCCTCAACCAGTTTGCCTTTCCTGCACAGGACCATCCCAGTGGTACCATCCTATACTCAAACAACTCCCAAAGGGATGGGGAATGCTCAGGAGTTGTACCAGTGTAAGGGAACAGAGGGGCAGAACAAAACGAAACACCTCTCCCACGTCTTTAAAGCCCCACGTGTCCGTTATGTCCTGATGAAGTCAACGAGAATAATTGCATTTCTCAGCTCTGTAGGGTAAGAATTTCTGGGACATTCAGCACTGAAATTGTTTTCTGTGAAAGGACTCCCCTCGTTCACTTGTAGGTGAAGCGTGCCTGCAAACAAATTATCAACATTATTTTCTATTAAAAAACAAATTCTTTTAGAAATCTATCGAAGTAACTTTGCAATTTACTTTCCATGTCTATTAGTAGCAAGTACCATCATTAAGAGGAAGGAGTTCGTGCTAAGCTGGCTAAATATGGATCTTTTTGGGCAATAAAAATAACACTCAAGGGGTGGGCTTGCACACATAGCATTATTTTCACATTGAAAACAGCTCTATTTTATCCAAAAGTCCCACGAAAAAGCTTAAAAAGTGATTCCACCGAGGCCAAAACTAAGACAAATAAATCTTTTTGAACAGTTAGATAATTCACTTTTTACCCCTTAAATAAAATTGAAATGATGAATAGATTCAGATGCCTGTATTACTCAATATGCTATGGTTCAGAAGAAATAACTTAGAACAGGGGAATACTAGAGAACAAACACAAATCTGGTGCTGTTAACATTATTTTTAGCAAAAGCACTGATCATTAGAAAAAACATATATCTTTGTAATGAAAAAGTGCCATGAATCCAAGTCTGTTATTCCCGACACAACAGTATTTCCCATCACAAGTCCAGTACAGCAGGCATTCTTTGATATGGGAAATACTGAAAATAATGGGAAATACTGCTCACTGAAAGCAATTGCCCATTAATTTTCCTAAAAGATGTATTATGTGTATTCTTTAAAGGACTCTGGCAGAAAATCTGTCAGGCTCTGTGGCTCTGATTGACTGTTTTAATCAGCATTACTGAAAGACTGAGCCCCAGAGGATCACAACCACTTGTAGGATCTTTAAGACAGCAAAGTAAGTAGAGATCAAAAACTAGTATTTCCTTCCTGCACCTCAGTCATCCTCACTGTAATCACCAACCATCTCTGGTGTCAGTAATTTACAGTAAAGTAGCAAATAGCAGGATAATATCAGGCCTTGATACCTGATGAAATGAAAGCTAAATTAGCACAATAATCCTTAAAGATCCTAAGTGCCTTCTCAAGGAGCCTGACACCAGTTTATGTAGGCAGGGGGAGAAAAAAAAAGCGTATAAAATTAGCTTCAATGGGATAATACAACAAAAGCAAAAGAAAGTTGAGCCTCCATATCACCACATAGCTATCCTTTGCAATATTTCAAATGACTTTACAGGTCTTCTGACAGGTATGTACATAGACACCTCTCAGCAAATGACACTGGATATATACACGCTTAATCCCCTACTTGCAACGTCGAGACAGAATTCTTCCCCTTAGGCCTTTGCAGTTATTACAATTAGTCCATGTGAAGTTACCTTTGATAATCTTAGGAGATAATAAGTGGCAGGGGGAAAGAGTGTAACAGAACATCCGACAATTACAGGGTTTGGGTCGGGGATTTCTGTAGAGCTGACAAAAAAGAAAAAACCATGATAATGTTGCTGTCCCTGCTATGACCCTTGATGGATGGTCTCCGATGCCCGAGGCAACAGGACAACCCATGCCAGTGAAGGCATTTTCTCTTGAAAAGAGGGGACTGCTCTTAAAGCTGCCCATGGATATTTATAAGCTAGATGGGACCATTATACCACAAGTACCCCACGATAAACACAACGTAGGCCAAAAAATTCACCCAGTGCTTAAGAGCTCCAAAACTAGAGTCTTCGAACAAGAGGACTAAAGAGGACCCATGACTGATGGCAGAGGAACCTCAGATGTTCAGGTTCCCCAAAATCCTTATAAAGGTCACACATTTATAGGAGCCCCTTCCACCTGCACCCCTCAAACAAGACATTATATTACCTTATGGCAAAGAAAAATAGTGAGTTTGTAGGTAGTTTCTCTTTATTAAACAAATTCTCTGAAAATTAACTTTACCTGTTAGCAACGTTGATAAGGCCTTTTTCCCCTTCCCCCAATATAAACTTTTAAAATTTTCAACACAGATCAAAGAACTTCCCCCCAATTATTCGGACCTTCACAGATAAACAGATTTTGAAACCAGAGGGACAAGCGTGACCACTGCCAAATCTGGCTCCCCATTAAAACCAGTTCTGCAATAAATGGAATGGGACAGTTAGCTTAATGCCCAACCTAATCTGTCTTGCCCTGAATAGTACAATTAACAAAATAAACCCAAAGCAAAACAGCCTGACATTGACATTCGCTGTAGACTTTCAGCCTGAAATGAAAAGAGTTGGTCACAGAGCTCCTCATATCAGTGCTTGCTGCTGAGAAAAGTAGGAGACCAAAGATCTTAAGAGGAGTCCCTATGGAACATCAAATATATGCACATAAAATATTCTCTGGTTTTGTGAGCCTTTTACTGCTGCTCAGGGTTCACTACGCAACCCGTTGTAAGAGTGAGAAATATTCAGCAGGATTTAAAAGATCATTTAAAAGATTTTTTTTAAAAAAATCACAAGACCAGAATGTGAGAACGTAAATCACATTCTACAAACTGACTCTCAAAGGAAAAGGAGCAAATGAGCTATCATCTACCCCTATATAATGGATGAAAATCATGAGAACGTCTTCTTTTGATCCCTGACGAATTAGAATTTTGCTAATGATTAAGATTCCTGTACAGCAAGAGGATGCCTTTCCAGCTGCTTCCCTCGCCTGGGCCTCTTTTTGGAGAATCTACATGGCAGTAGGCGCTAAAAGAAGCAAAATCTCTTCAACAGTTCTTGTTAGCTGGGCATCCGAGGACCTTCCTAAAGCTCTCCGCTGTACTAAAAATCTAGTTTATTGGCATGTAAAATACTGTGTATGTCCTGAAGAACATGTGCTTTTCAAAATATAGCAACATATCATACACAGGGAAAATAAAGGGAGAGGATAAATAATAACAACATCCAACTTATGGCCAAGCAGTGGAATGACCCATAACTTCTGAGGAAAAGAGGCCAGAGCTCCAACAGGCCTGAGTTTGCTCTGCTGGGGAAGGCATTGTGCTCCACTACTGCATGCATGAGAATGCAGTCTGTTATCCCACACCAGGTTTCAATTATTCATCTCTTACTCAACTTCAGATTTACTTATTTAAAAGGATACAATTTTAACAATAAATCTCATGGACAGTGTTAATTAAAAGCTAAATCCTTCCCTAATCTGGACTTCCAAACTCTATGAGAATGTTCACAGCCCATTTATTTATTCCAGCATTGTGTCAGTTATTAAATTACAGTAAATTAAAAACACAGTGACAGACCAATAGCTAAAATAAGTGAGGCTTGTTGCATCTCACTTACAAAGGTTGCCAGACTTGGGCTCTGATGGGCTGCCAAGAAAAGTGAATTTAGAAGTAAGGGGCCCTCAGTTCAAAGGTGTTACATCAAGAACACGAGGTGTTTCACCCTCAGGGGTGCCAGCAGCCCAGCACTCCCAAGTTAATCCCACTGGGCGAAGGGACCATGCTCTCAAACCCCAAATCCGGAGCATTCAGAGCTGGAAAAAGCATCACCAACCCCATTGAGTTGCCCCAGGTATTAAAAAGGAAATTGTGAGGAGGCTCAGACCTCATGAGCATCCATAGCAGCTCCAAGTGGGCCAGCTTCGTGCCAGCCAGTGCTGACATCCCGCTAATTAGAGCCAATGCACCCAATCTCCCAGACTGGGCCTGAACAAAAGGAGAACCCACTTGGAAATTCAGATTAAATCGTTGGCTGATAGTTACTTCTAAACTACCACATTTTCACTTCTAATTACCAGCTTCCCTCTTGCTGCCAGCTCCTCAGCTCTGGGATGGTACTAGCCCTCCAGGGCTACTCAGCTCTCAGGGGGAGCTCTGGGCTTCTACTCTTCATAAAAAAAAGCAAAGGGCACATAAATCAGAACTGGTAACCTTTTTTTATTTTTTTTTCTCTCATTTGGAGAGGGGCTTTAAATGTAGCGAGAGAAAATACTTCAAAACACTAAAATAAGTAAGTCAACGGTCAGAAGATCCACCGAGTGTGACTTTTGAAAGCATTTAATGACACAAATTCCATTTCTCTGACAATTGACTGGGAATTAAATGACCTCTTGTCCCTGGGGGTGAAACACACTGAAAGCTCAACATGATGCTCTCTACACTCAGCTTGTTCTGAAGAAAAAGAGATGTCTCCATCATGCTACAAATCTTCACTAAATTCGCAGAGATAATGTATTTTTTTTNACAATTGACTGGGAATTAAATGACCTCTTGTCCCTGGGGGTGAAACACACTGAAAGCTCAACATGATGCTCTCTACACTCAGCTTGTTCTGAAGAAAAAGAGATGTCTCCATCATGCTACAAATCTTCACTAAATTCGCAGAGATAATGTATTTTTTTTAAATCAAAACATATGGAATGAATAATTAACATATAAAATAAAATTATAAACTAAAGCATACTGAATGCTTGTTACTTATACAGTACGTCAAATATTCCAGAGTAAACAAAACAATTACAAAGAAACTTCCTTTATTCAAAGCCAAGTTAATTTTGGAGAAGAGATGTTCAACTATGATAACTGACCTCTTACAGGAAAAACTGGGAGAGGCAAAAGCTGCTGTAAATACAGTGCAGACTCCACAGCGCTCAGATACACAGAAACTCTATGAAGGTGTCACAGGTGAGAGTGGAAAGATGAGGTAACAGCAGTTTTGCAATGAGGACTTCAACTGGTCAAAAACGGATCTAATAATCTTTGTTCTGACATCAGGTTTGGGGTTTTTTGTCATTTAGCCAAGTTTCTGGCTTCTCCTAGAGACCGCTCTGCGTACACAGTCACACTGATCTTTGAGGACAGCATTACCAAAACTAAATTCAACAGAAAGAAAACAAACCCTCTCTCCACATTACATACTCCACAAACGTACGTATTCCCAACACCAAAGCACACGGTTTCTCTGAATGTTATGTGTTACTACATTCTGTATCAACTACCTACAATGTGGACAATCTCAGGCACATCGATCCTTTAAAGCATGGCTTAGCATCTTCAGGAGGGACTGTGCCACCTCCTTCAAAGGAGGAAAAGTAGCTTACCTCTTAGGAGGAGCTCTCACGCTATGAATCTGGAAGTGCCTATCCTTCCAAAGATCATCTCAAGTTCTGAGGGTAAAAAAAGCATACCCTCATACATCTCCTGTCTGTGGAGGGAATGTGCGATGAAGTTATAAAGTTGCCGAACATTTTTTCCTTGCTTATCTCTGATCTTTCAATTTCCCATGGCCTGCTGCTGTGCTCCAACACACAGCTTCACCACCCCGTCTCTTTCCCAGATCCGTGTGGAGCAGATGTTCAGACTTCTGCTTCAGAGTAGAGCATCTGGGAACGGGACAGGAGTAGGCACAGCTCGGAGGAAAGGAGCAGGAGGTCACAGGAAGCCATCGTGAGGTATCAGTTTCAACATAAGACCTGGCCAGCTTGGGGGAAAAAAAAAAACAACCAACAAACTTTTAATAAAATGCAGGCTTCCGCCAGGGCCTCCACTAACTGCTCTCTCAAGAACTCACCTAGTTATGAAACTTTATCATCACATACTGGGATGGCTGAGTCCTACCGTAAACCTAGTACCGAGTATCTGTCAGTGAGTGAAAGCATGTCTTTGCACAACACGAGGCAGAACAGGGCATCAGCAGCATTTATAAAAAACACACAACATCTGCACAAAGTTACCAGCACTTCTGCNTCACTAAATTCGCAGAGATAATGTATTTTTTTAAAATCAAAACATATGGAATGAATAATTAACATATAAAATAAAATTATAAACTAAAGCATACTGAATGCTTGTTACTTATACAGTACGTCAAATATTCCAGAGTAAACAAAACAATTACAAAGAAACTTCCTTTTATTTGAAGCCAAGTTAATTTTGGAGAAGAGATGTTCAACTATGATAACTGACCTCTTACAGGAAAAACTGGGAGAGGCAAAAGCTGCTGTAAATACAGTGCAGACTCCACAGCGCTCAGATACACAGAAACTCTATGAAGGTGTCACAGGTGAGAGTGGAAAGATGAGGTAACAGCAGTTTTGCAATGAGGACTTCAACTGGTCAAAAACGGATCTAATAATCTTTGTTCTGACATCAGGTTTGGGGTTTTTTGTCATTTAGCCAAGCTTCTGGCTTCTCCTAGAGACCGCTCTGCGTACACAGTCACACTGATCTTTGAGGACAGCATTACCAAAACTAAATTCAACAGAAAGAAAACAAACCCTCTCTCCACATTACATACTCCACAAACGTACGTATTCCCAACACCAAAGCACACGGTTTCTCTGAATGTTATGTGTTACTACATTCTGTATCAACTACCTACAATGTGGACAATCTCAGGCACATCGATCCTTTAAAGCATGGCTTAGCATCTTCAGGAGGGACTGTGCCACCTCCTTCAAAGGAGGAAAAGTAGCTTACCTCTTAGGAGGAGCTCTCACGCTATGAATCTGGAAGTGCCTATCCTTCCAAAGATCATCTCAAGTTCTGAGGGTAAAAAAAGCATACCCTCATACATCTCCTGTCTGTGGAGGGAATGTGCGATGAAGTTATAAAGTTGCCGAACATTTTTTCCTTGCTTATCTCTGATCTTTCAATTTCCCATGGCCTGCTGCTGTGCTCCAACACACAGCTTCACCACCCCGTCTCTTTCCCAGATCCGTGTGGAGCAGATGTTCAGACTTCTGCTTCAGAGTAGAGCATCTGGGAACGGGACAGGAGTAGGCACAGCTCGGAGGAAAGGAGCAGGAGGTCACAGGAAGCCATCGTGAGGTATCAGTTTCAACATAAGACCTGGCCAGCTTGGGGGAAAAAAAAAAACAACCAACAAACTTTTAATAAAATGCAGGCTTCCGCCAGGGCCTCCACTAACTGCTCTCTCAAGAACTCACCTAGTTATGAAACTTTATCATCACATACTGGGATGGCTGAGTCCTACCGTAAACCTAGTACCGAGTATCTGTCAGTGAGTGAAAGCATGTCTTTGCACAACACGAGGCAGAACAGGGCATCAGCAGCATTTATAAAAAACACACAACATCTGCACAAAGTTACCAGCACTTCTGCTCGAGCTCTTTAGGAGGAGTGTGTCCTGCCTCTATGTAACCATGACTTGCCTCANCAGCTCTCCCACCCTGTATTCAGAGGAGAGGTGCTCCAGCCCTATGACTATCATTTTTTTTTTTTTTCATTCTTCCCTGAAATCTCCTTTCCCTTGGATGTTCCCAAAGCAACACGAGGACACTCAGGTCACTTGCCTCTAATGCAACAACAGAAAGCCCTGGCTGGATTAAGTCATGCCTGGACCAGCACTATTGGACTGGCACATAATTGTCCTGATCCAGACCACAGGGACAGGCTGTCAAGACCTTGCCCACACCAGCGATCCAGGACACTTCCTGCAAGAGACTATTTTTTTGCTGTTCTTCAATCCCTTGTGCTCTGTAGCACCTCGCTGATCAAACACAACCAGAGCCTCAGTGCAGCTCTCTGAAGGGAATTAGTTAAAAAGAGGATATCGAGTACAATTACCCCGTGGAACTCAGAAGAAGTACTAAAGCAGGCTTGACCTAGGTTTTCTTCTGCTTTAGAGCACATTTCATGCCTTTGGTGTGAACCCCAGCTAATAACTTGTTGAAATACATTACAAAAAGCCCCACGCTGCACACAGCGCTGCAGAAACTCAGTCCTGGCCACACAATTAATTTACACCCCTCGGTTCCTCCGCAATAGCCATGATGTGGCTTTCTCTTCCTGCTGGTGACCACTCTGTATTATTTTTTCAGGAATCCTATCTAACTAATCATCCTTCAAATTTGTGTCCATCCCAGGAACACGCACCGTGGGATTCATTTCACATGTCACTTGCCATTTCCTTCCATCTACCGCTCAGCGGATTGACTTGGAAACGGTGGCACTCCGTCGCCTCCACTCCAGGAGGAGATCCTAGAAAGCAATCTTCCTCACGACGGGATGCTGGCATGGAAGTAGGCTGAGAAGCCTGTGCTATTGCTTTTCCTCACCGAAGGGTTCCTTTGTAAAGCTACTTCTTTTTCCCAAGCTCTCCGACTTTGGCGGAGCACCGTTTTCAATATCACATTGCATTAGACTCCAAACATGCATCAGTTCTTTTCATTTACATTATATTCCCAAGAGGACCTACAAGAACTTTACTATTAACTAATGGTAATATTTAGAGTTTTATTATTACATAACACACTAGTGGTATCGATTTAAGCTGAACTCATTCCATTTTTCACCATCACAAACTTCATAGCCTTTCTACTCAATTTGTCATTTCAGACCAATTAAAAGACATTAAACATGACCAAGCCTCTCATACGCCACATTCCTGTGGGGGGGCAGTAATTCTGCTTGTAAAGAGACAGAAAAAATTACAACTTCTTCTGCAGCGCCCGGCCAAATGAAATTTTACACCAAATGTAGCATTTCAGGAATTTCAAAGCCCTCTTCACTCATCATAAAGCACTTAAAACTGCAACCACCAAATCTACAGAAACATCCTTCAGCTAACACCAGTATTTTGTTATCATTCCCAAGGAATGGCAGACAATTGTTCTCATTTCATAGCCATCACAGAGACAATTGTCTCATGGTCAACGCCTAGAAATACTGAAGGCTGGGTGTCAAGAGGAAGGGGCCAGTCTTTTGTCAGCGGTTCCCAGTGACAGGACAAGAGGGAATGGGCACAAACTGGAACATGAGGAGGAACTTCTTTGCTGTGAGGGTGGCAGAGCCCTGGCAGAGGCTGCCCAGAGAGGTGGTGGAGTCTCCTTCTCTGGAGACAGTCAAACCCCACCTGGACACGTTCCTGTGGGACCTGCTCTGGGTGACCCTGCTGTAGAACTCAATGATCTCCAGAGGTCCCTTCCAATACCATATCATTCTGTGATTTATTCATTCCACTATTGTTTAATTTAAAAATAGGCAGATTCATTGACTTTCAATATCTCCACAATTAGAACAAAAAAGAAAAGAGGGTAGAAGCCACCCTACAAAGACACTTTTCAACTGCTGCCCAAGCCCAAAACAACCCAAAATTTCTTTAAGCTCTGCTTTAGCAAGTCGGTTCCCCAGCTCTCCCAGTGCTGCACTACCCTCACCACTGGAAACTGCTGCTTCCTACTGTCAAACCAGATCCAGACTTCATATAAACCTTCCCTCTGCTTGCAAGCGCAAGAGACTATTATAAGACAACAGCCCCAGTTCGCTAACTTTTAGAAGTGGAAACTTGGACCAAAGACACCACTTTAACAATAAAATAACTTCATTTGATATCCATTTAAGTGTTTCAATACGTGGGAGTCACTGTCACAAGCTGCAGTTATCACTATCACACCTCCACCTCCACCTGGCTGGGTGTGAGATATGCCAGCTTTGCCAAAAAACCTTGGGTTTTTTTGCTTCAGGAAGGAACTTCACTAGGGAAGTACCAGCACCTGGATGCCTACATGCAAGACAAGACAGAGTGGATAAACCCAAGAACTTTACAGCTGAAAACAACAGCAGCTTACATCTTCAGGGTCACTTTAAAAATGTTTCTTAAGACACAAAATTTCAAAAAACAAGCACAACTGCATGATCGTAAAATCTGCAATTGAGGATTGACTGAGGTTTTTTTCCAGGGCTTGGAGATGGGAAAAGTTTTGCGCTTTTTATTTTGTATTAGTTAACTTTCTAGACATTTCTCACTTGCAGAACAATTGCTATGTGGAAAGCAGCTGCATTTAGTTAGAGAGGGTTGGGGTGGGGTTTTTTTTAATAGTTTTCAACTCTGAGGTGCTCTCTCGAGTCTCAGAAGACGGCTGCATTTCTACATGTGTTTCCAAAGAGTGGTATCTTGTGTCACACCTCAGGGAAGCTTTCTTTTTTATTTTTCCCTCCTCTATTTTTGCCTAATAAATAAATCTTGTATTTAAAATCCATACACAAGCTTTAAAATGCTCCCCTGCCCAATCCCATTTGCAATGCTTTAACTTAAAGATCCTGTGGGTACATAATCACCAGAGCAGCTTCAGCAGGCATTAGTTATGGAAGAAAAGAAATCATGTCCTGAAGACGATTTGCTGGTATTTCAAGCAACTTTTGTCCAGAAATGTGAGATTACAATGATGGTAAGTCAAACAGTGGCATCTTCTCTCATCCTCTTATGGGCTGATGGCAACAAAAGCATTTTGTTTGTTTGTTAACTCCTGAGTGGATAACTGGCTGAAACAGAAGCCTGTTGACTTATGGACAAAACAATTAACCTCTGGGGTATTACAGGGACTAATCAAGAGCTGTGGAACTTTATCTCACACGAGGCAGCTTTCAAGGAAATCAATAGTACCCCCTATAATCTAAAACATCATCTAGACATCTGCCTTTTTACCATACGCTTTTAAAATGCTTTTGTACTATTCATGCTTATTCCATTGTAACTCCTCACAAAATTATATGATACAGAATAATAATTATAAAGCTGATGTGGTAATATCCACAGTCAGATACTGCAAATAATGAAAAAATATCCAAGTTAGAGAGTTCCTGTTACTTACATTTGCATTAACTTTGTGGTTTTGTTCAGAACACTCAAGCCAGCCCAAGAGCACCCTTGGGAAGAGCACGCAATAAGGACAACATGAATGTCCAAAGGAAAATGCACTTTTTGTTTTGTTTTGCTCTCTACAAGGAAAGGTCGCTGATAAAAAGGAAGCAGGAGGAGATGGGGGGTGGAGAGGGGCAAGTGAAGAGGAAAAGGCAAAATAAGACCTTTTGGAAGGTAACTGAGCTGAAGAGTTTTGGTCACTTGGTGGTATCTCAACTAAAAAGATGACTTGGTAACAATAATGGCCCCAAAAAAGATGTGACAATAGCTGTGCAGGTTCCTGGCCTCCAAGCAGATACACATCTGACTTTGTCCTACTGAGCTACATCAGCCTTACTCCCACGAGGCCGTTTGTGCACATCTGTATACGTTTACTGGATCAGCGTGTCAAGCTGGGAAGTCTCTGGAGCAGGAGTCATGTCTTCTTCACAGATGTTTGGACCAAGCGCAGCACAATGAGGCTCTGATCCTTCTGGACCTCAGGGATCTGACAGCTCAAACTACCCTTCAATATTCTCATTGTGTGAGACCCTCAGATCTTGGACTCCCAGCCCATTTTTTCCTGTTAGGGGACGTTAGGCTACTATCAGCAATGGACTTCTACTGCAGTCCTTATTTGACATGCCTGGAAAGTAAAAGGTCTTTTACTTATTTAGTGGCCCATATTCTACCTTTTTGAAAAATGTGAAGGTAAAAGTGGAGGAATTGAAGAGTTCTGTATGGCTGGTTGGGTTTCTGATGAAGCAACATCTATTTACCCAGACACTAGACATTTAAAAGGAATTTATAAAACACTGTATAATAGGGGTTTTATGTGTTTAATTAGAGCATTAGATCTATTCTTCTACAAAACCTAGATCCTTAGTAAGTTCGGGAGAAAGTGTAGTGTGTGGGTGTAACATAAGTGATAGATGTCTATCTATAAAAAAAAAAAATAAATAAATCACTTGATCTGCCCATGAGTCAGCACAGTAAGCTTTTGCCAAAGATATCAGTTAAAATACAGGATATATTTCACTGTGGAAAGTAATTGTGCATAATGACTATATTAATAGTCATACATAAAGGTGAATTAATATAATGAAAGACATTTTCCAGCAGAATTCACAGTAAATAAAAAAAAGGCCAGTTTTGGACCCAACATGATCAGTTGCTTTATGCTCATGGTGGTTTTTTTCCCCTCCAGGCTCTTTCAACCCCACAAAATTTTGTATTATAAGCCTAAAGTTTTGAAATTATCTGAAAACCAGGAAAAAATATGGCCTGTCTTCTCTTTCTCTCCCCCCCCACCTTTTTTAAAAATACAGCTATTTGTTAAGTACATACAGCATTCCCTGGAGACACTGGAAAACAACATTTCACATTTTTCCCATTGAGATGTCACAGAGATTTCCTTCCCTAAGCTAGAACGTCGTCCAGCCATTGAAGCTGCACCAGGAGACTGCGTCCAACCGAGTCACACGGCAATATCTGGAAGTCATTCCAGCAGATCCAGCACCCAACACGCTGCCCCAGGTAACGGCATCATTAGGGACACACTGAGACAGGGAGAGAGATATTCCAGCACAGGCACACGACACGAGTGTTCTATCTATTAGCTCCAACCAATTTTTTTAAAGGCAATTATCCCACCAGTGTCCACAATTTAGCTTAGAGGTTTTTAAATCACAGCTTTTTCTGTTCTGAACTGCTACGTACTGAAACTCATCAGCTTTAGCTCTTTAGTGCTCACTTTTTACCTTTCTTTAAATACAGCCATACTATCAACCAGGACTTTGCAGAAGTAGCTTGCGATTTAAGCACCCACCACAAAATACCTTCAAGGAGACGGGGTTCATGAATATCCACCTCTGACTGAAATTCTCATGCAGGCGTCCAAAAGCACTGCTCACTTTTTACTGACTTGGCCTCAGAAATCAGTCTTTCTTGCCTAATTCCACCCAGGTCCCTTTATGAACGTGCTACACTTTAAAGGTAAATCATTTGCAAAAGGCTGAAATCAAACCCCTAATAAAACAGAGGGATCGCAAAATAAATATTGCTCGTTAAAATCAAATCCAAAAGGCTTTAAAGTTACTGTTTAAAAAAAAATAATAATAATAATAAAACCAACAACTTCTTGGAAGTCTACAAGGGGGATGAGATGGCAAAACATCCCCCAAAGCTGGAGGTAAAGGAGAAGTCATCGTTGATAACGCCACCTCGGGAGCCATAAATCACGTATCAAAAGCTGGATCGCCTGGGAACGCTTACACTTCTCCCGTAACTCCGCCGAACACTTGGAAG
>VXBJ01005825.1:404464-432411 GCA_013400055.1 Nycticryphes semicollaris
GCGCCGCAGGGAGGCGCTCGCCGCGCCGGGCGCCATTTTGCCCCCGCCTCAGCCCGGAACCCTATTGAGGGGATTTGTCAGCCACTGTACCCCCGTGGCTGAGGCGACCTCTCGGAGCAGGTGGATTTGTGAACAATAAGGATGTGGGCCTGTTGGAACGAGGCCAGAGGAGGCCATAGAGATGGTCTGAGGGCTGGATCCCCTCTGCTGGGAGGACAGGCTGAGAGAGTTCAGGGGATTCAGCCTACAGAAGAGAAAGCTCCAGGGAGACCTTCCAGTCCCTCAAGGGGCTCCAGGAAAGCTGGGGAGGTACTCTGGATGAGGGAAGGGAGACACAGGACAAGGGGAAAGGGTTTGACACTGAATGAGGGGAGATGGANCCGCGCGCCGCGGGGAGGCGCTCGCCGCGCCGGGCGCCATTTTGCCCCCGCCTCAGCCCGGAACCCTATTGAGGGGATTTGTCAGCCACTGTACCCCCGTGGCTGAGGCGACCTCTCGGAGCAGGTGGATTTGTGAACAATAAGGATGTGGGCCTGTTGGAACGAGGCCAGAGGAGGCCATAGAGATGGTCTGAGGGCTGGATCCCCTCTGCTGGGAGGACAGGCTGAGAGAGTTCAGGGGATTCAGCCTACAGAAGAGAAAGCTCCAGGGAGACCTTCCAGTCCCTCAAGGGGCTCCAGGAAAGCTGGGGAGGTACTCTGGATGAGGGAAGGGAGACACAGGACAAGGGGAAAGGGTTTGACACTGAATGAGGGGAGATGGAGCTGAGATGTGGGGAAGAACTTCTTGGGTGTAAGGGTGATGAGAGCCTGGCTCAGGTTGCCCCAAGAAGCTGTGGCTGCCCCATCTCTGGAGGGGTTCAAGGCCAGGCTGGATGGGGCTTGGAGCAACCTGGTGTGGTGGGAGGTGTCCCTGCCAGTGGCACAGGGCTGGAACTGGATGGGCTTTAAGGTCCCTTCCAACCCAAATCATTCTATGAAGGCACCAATTGGGGTTACCAGTGCCTCCTTGCTTTGTTTCCCAAGGGTTTTCCATTCATACAGTAAATGTTATCTGTGGGATTATTACACTGGGTGGGGAAACCACTTTAACAGGCAGAGTCTGTGTTTGTTACTTTCTACTTCCGTTCCTAATCTTCCCAAGTCTTTCTGGTCTTCCCTTGTCACGCACAAGCGCTGGGATACCTTGTTGGCTGATTTCACTGAGGAAGAGTTCTAGTGTTCTACTTTGTAGACCATTTCTGTTCAAAGTGAAGAAACTGAGAACCAGCAGTGGGGAAAAGTGGTTTCTCAGCTGTTCTTCAGACAGGAGGCGGTAGTCAATAACTTCTAATTTTCCCCTCACAACATTTCCAGTTTACTGGATCTCTCCTACTGTTCCCATCAGTCAGGCTCTCAGAAGTCCAGTTTGAATCTTAGGAATCGTTGTTCAACCCTCTTTGCCTTAGTGAAACGAGTATGTAAGATACTAATTTATCCTAATTTAGCTTTTATATATAAAGAAAATAAGAAGCCTGCCTGAAAAGGAGTCAGGTTTAGCTACTGCCCAAGATCCTCAGTACCAAGAGCAGCATTGGACGACTCCTCTTCTTCCCCCATTTTCCAGCAAGTCTCACCCCAGGCTGGGGGCTGTCCCCAGGAACTTCCTGCATGTGGCCTCAGGACATGGGCGCCATCAGCCCATGACATGGTGCCCACGGCCAGGCCCCAAACAGTCTTTCGCCCTTATGATGGTGATGGGAAGCCAAGCTTGGTGGGCAGGAGGAGGCAGGAGGCAATTTGCATACATTATCTCACAGCTGTGTCCCTGGTCCTGCAGATTTGGCAACGGATAACACCGTTTTGAGTTGAAGGACACCCCAAAGCTGGTCGAGGAGTGATAACTACTTCCCATTCAGGACAATGATCACATTCCTGGGATGCTTAGATTAGGTTTAGGGTTTCAAAAGTCAGCAACTGCTTAATAAAAAAGTTCATAAACAGAGTGGAAACAAGGACAAGATTAAAGGAATTTCCTCCTCGCTTCCTGCTAGATCAGATCCCACCCCTTTTAGGCTTGCTTTCTGCCATATGAATCTTGTATTTCTTGTCAGATCTTTGAGACTGGAGAGGAGGAACAACCCCGATAAGCATCTGTCTGCGTGTTCAGGAAAGAGACTGAGATCTGAAACCACCTCCTCCTTGCAGAGACACACGTTTCTCCTCAGACCGAGGAGCACAATGACAAGTGATTACCCACTTCCTTGTGAAAATGCAGCCTTGCTGCCACTTCCGTTCCCTTTCCCAATCATACCTTCCCCGACATGTTCTTTGTGTCAGCTCCAGCAGTTGCAGGGCCACAAGGGACATGTCTTTTCAGCAGCAGTGTGAGCTTTGGCCAGCTCAAACCCACCATGAAGCCAAACCCCTCCATACCAGTCAGAGCCGATTCAGATCAAGGTTGGGAAGGACCCGCACCATTGGCAGCCACGTGGTCTTCCCAATCCTGCACATTGTTCTGACACAAAGAACCAGGAGCTAAAGCGGTTCAAGAGGTAAGCTGAGAGATAGTTACCTCTTTAGAGTAGAGAGGTCCTTAACTGTCAGTTTAGGTCTTGAACTACCTTTTTCCTGGGACACAGCAAATGCTCTTTGGTCCTTAAGGGACAGGGACTTGAAGAAATGCTACAGACAGAACAACAGGAGTCTCACCAGCCTGTCCCCCTACCCCCAGCCAAGGTGAACAAGGCAGGCCCAAGTCCAACTAAGAGTCTGGATCGTCAGGAGAGCTTGTGATGGTCTGAGATCAAGCTGAGAAATCAACCACAGGGCAGGGTCCCCTCCAGGAAAGGACAGCAGGACACAGCCCAGTGATTGACAGGCAGGTTGTTAGGGATAAGACAGGCCTGGGGTCAAGGCGAGAATTCAGGCCACCCATCCAGGCCAACAGTGTCCATAGCCAGGCACCAGGATGTTAGAGTCACAGACTGCCAACCCTACAACACAGCTCAAATAGAGACAAGGAGGGGGCCCAGGACTGAGCTTAAATAGAGCCCCAGGGCATGGGTGGGGTTGGAGGCCCCAGATGAGGCTGGTCAGTCATTAAGAGCTATGAGCGCCTTCAGGGTCCTGACACTTGTCATCTCGATAGACGAATATAGAGCTCATGCCAGTGAGAAGGTCAGGCCGTGCAGCTGGGATAGGATTTCTCCAGCACCAGCCCAGGCTTGCCTGCCCTGAACCTCTCAGGTGACATTTCAAGTCACTTCTCAGCTGATCTAATAGCAAGCTGCCAGCAATAAAAAAAGAAATCTCTTTTGTTTCCTGTATGTTCAGCCAGGCAAGTCCCTTCAGCCAACTGGTCCCATGGAAAACTAACCCTCTGATGAGAAAGAAGAGCAGTGTTCTTCCAGATCAGCCAGCTGGGTCAGCCGGGTGTCTCATCCAGCAAAGGAGAAATTTTGGGGGTGCCCAGGGGTGGGGTAGGGACAGCTGAACCACTGCTTTTGGCAGCAGCTTGTTTAGCTGTAACACAAAAGTGGTTCCTTAATATCTCTGTGGCGTAATGAAGGAAGATGTCCCTGATGTCCAGATACCTCGGAGCTGGGCACAGGGATAACCCACAGCGGGTGCCCAAGGGTAAAAGAGAAGTCGATGGCAGATGGGGAAACTAAATGCAAATTCCCCAAGTCTTGAATTAGCTTCTAAGTGTTAGATACATGGAGTGTGAAAGGATAAATCATTTATAATTAAAAAACAAACCACTTATTTTTAGCTGCAGATCTACCAAAGTGCATGCAATTAGCAAATATAAATCACTTCCTGGCTTGAAGACTGTTCAGCGCAGCACATAAATGAAAGTTAAAACATACGTTTGGGGAATACATGGTACATCTGCTCTCAATCTGCAGCATTTTGAAATCAATACAAATATTCTCTCTACTTTTTCTTTAACATGCTGCAGTCTGTCATACCACAGTGGAAGAACTAAAAATATATTAAACAAAGGAACTGGAGTGGACACAGCCTGAAACACCATAAAATGAATAGCACAGAGTATTCATAATGATCTGACAGCAAAAAGTAGTCAAGGTAAGGATAAGCGCTGGCTTGGGAGGACAAATTAGAGAGAGTTTCTCCTACATGGTCTGCAGGAGGCTTCGGAGATGTAATCCACAGATAAAGCTTCAGAAGGTGACTCTGGGGAGAAGAATCCACTGTTTGATGCATGTCTACATATTTTAAAACAACGAAAGGCTTGTAGTCAATATCTTTGTGGAATTAGTTCCCGCAGGGAAAATGTATTACACAAAACTTTTTTTTTTCTTCTTTTTTTTTTTTTTTTTAATGAAAAGATAGCAAAGAAGCTGACTGTCTGGGAATGATTTGTAAGTACAATAAACCTCACAAGATGATGATAAGCAAAATATTGTAAGAGAATAGTGTCAGAAGTACAGCAAAATAGAAGAGAAACATTACACATTTGTAGTCACTGACAATGGGTGTTCTTAAGTATCATGTCACATTATAAAAGAATCCTTGTTTTCCTTTCCATCTTTCACTAATACTCCTATTAATCCATACCAGATTTTTTTTCATTCAACCGTTTGAGACCGTTTCAATCATCCTTTGCCCATTTGAATTTCAGCGAGGATTACACTGATCTGTTCAGGCTTCCAGAGTGGTACCTGGAGATGAGGTTGGAACTGCCTGTGGATCCCTGGAATCTGTGCATCCACTGAAAGACCACCTGTAAATCTGATCTCACCGCTGACGTAACTTGGAAAACAACAATTGCTGGTACTTTTTGAAGATTGTAGGTTTACATATGTCTTACACTGTCAGCTGTAGAGTAGGAATTCTGTGTAACTTAGGTGAAGATACTGTCTCATCCTTTGTTTTCTAGCTGAGTTTTCAGGAGTGAGTGCAGTACAGACGACATCATGTTTCTTTAAGAGGAACAGGAAAATATGAGTGTAAATTTTCTGAATTCTCTACAAAAATTCAGCCACTGTATAGAGAACAGGTGTGTACAAGACAAACATATACCGTGCCACGCAGTTTTTCCCAGCAAGTTGTACGTCTTGTAAAAGTCTGTTGCAGACAGTTTAAGAAATACAGATATTGGTCAGTGTGCATGTGAAAAAATTTACTTAAGACGTTCATGTAGCAAAAGCTTTCCCTTTTGTTCATAATTATATGAGGAAATGGTTGATAAACCTGGTGATGGTAACAGAACACTGTTAAGCCATTAAGGCTGGTTTCGGAGTCTAGTTTTATCATGAGTAAGAAAAGAGACGAGCCAGGGAGGCAATGGCGTGCCTTTATGCATTGCTTTAGGTCCTTCTCAGGATGTTTCCTGTCGTTCTTTTCACTGCAGATCTTGGGGGACAGCTCAAGGTATGTCCATAGATAGTGGGATACGCACCCCCTGTGACAGACCTTTGTTTAGTCCAAAGAAAACAGGTTGGGCCAACGAGTAGGTGTGTTTGTGCTGGTCTTTGCAGCAGCTCCACCTCCTGCTCAGGCTGAAATTTTTTTCTTTGCCTGAAAAGGAAAGCAAAGGCCAGGCTCTCTGTAGGGAGCGAAGGAAGAGGGCACCATTAGGGGTCGAAGGACAGGTTGTAGCCCTGGGGAATGACAGAGGGAGTATCAGGAGGCGCAGCACGATATTGTTCAGATAATCTAGTCCAGTCTGTGATCTGGGAGTACTTTGAAAATTGGCAAGAGGCTGTGGAAAAGATAAAAGGAAAAGCCTTGAAATAGACCACAATTCTCTCCCTTTCATATGTGTATTACACTGGAATTTTATATATATAGCAGAAGGACTCTGTTCTTTATATCCTTGAATTACATACCTCCGTAACATGTAATGTTACCCTTCTGGAAAAATAAGGGTGATAGAATGGGACACAAACACCAGCAACTACTTAATAACATATGCAAATATTGACCCACTTATTATGCATTATTTTTGTTGTTGTTATTACTTCTTTTTTTTTTTTTTAATAACTGTGTGTTGGCACTCCAGCATTTCATTGCATTTTATATCCATTGTGCTGGGCAGTTTCAGAGCATTAATTTAACAACCAGATGTGGTACCGAGCAGGACAGGCAATGGGAGAAGCGTGTGACAGCGATGCTTCCGAAGCGTCACACAGGCTGGTTATTTACATTTCAGATGCTGAGCTTTGTAGTTACCCTTTGGGAGGAAAGAGCTGCAATGGTTTTATCTCTGACTTTCTCATTAGGCCCAGAAGTGAGTCTTGAAAAGAAGGCAATGGATTTACAGCTTAGTTCAGGCGTCATCGGGTTGTACTTTTTTGAAATACCTCAAGTAATTTCAGGTGAAACTCCTCATTAGTTTCAAAGAGGCCACGAATCCTCTTGTAGAGTTTGTTTGCTTCATCTAAAAGGAATCAATTAACCCAATCCTCAAAAATTTGAACCCAGGAGAAGGCAATAGTTTGGAAAACAACTGATATTACCCTCAACTATCTTAGTCCATGTGTTCACCTCATTTGCAGGTAGCCCAACTTGCAGTAGGCAGCCCTGCCGGGAAGGGCCGTGGCAGTCAGTAGCATGAACATGGGAGATTTCACCACCTTCCTAAAACAATATCATCTTTGTTGCCAGGCATGTCAAGCAGTAAAATGCTTCAGTCATTAGAGGAACAAGAATGTCACAATTTTTGCAGGAGAAAAATAGATTCCATAATTTGTGGTTTGACAGGTTAATAAGAAGGCCCGTACGTTTGCCTTTCCAATTTATTTACTTCTAGGTCTACACAGGGATTTTGTTAGGGATTTGGCATCTTAAACAGGTTTTTATTCCAACAACATTTCAATTCACCTTTAAGATTTTCAATTAAGACAAACTGGACTAGAGATCCATGGGTGGAATTTGCATGGAAGTTAGCAGGGGCTTGGCAAAAGCCACGAGAGCGGAGTTTAGGTATCAGGTTTATGGACTTGTATCGTACTATCTAACATCTCGTATTTTCCACTCATTTTGCATGTAAAACTTTTATTGACATCAGCGTGAGTTTAGCACGCCACTAAAATGGAGACTATGCCCCTAGGACACAAAATGATGTAAGGTACCCCCTTTAGTTCTAATAATTTGGCTGCACTAAATCTTGATGTTGAATGTTTGGTTTAGTTCCCCCATAAACTTCGTCTGCTGGATTTATATATTTTGGCTCCTTTTGTTTTGACTCTAGTGGCTGAATTTGCAACGGGCTTAAGTGAATACAATTCCACTCGCACCGGCAGCAAATCTGCAGCACAGTGGGTATTTCTTGTTACATAAATACGGGGCCTCATCTGGCAAGATGCTGAGTGGACTAACTTGGTCGAGTTTCTGCGAGATCCGAGAGCGCTCAGCACCTCGAGGGAGAAATTCCAGACCTTGCAGCAACCAAACCTCCCCACAGTGTGTCTGTGGGCATTTTCTATAGCCCTTTGTCCGAATAGGAGCACACAATACATTTGCTTATTGTCTTTTTTTATCACAACCACAAAAGCTAAAATATTTATTTCCCTGGCTCTTATAAAAGCACACCTCTATCTGCAAGAAGAACTACGTCAATTATGAGTGTGATGGAGGGGTTTTTTTTCCCCTCCGTAGCTCTGTGAAATTTAGCTTCCACTCACATGGGTGTGGGGTTTTTTAAATAAAGCAGCATTTCAATAATGGCTTCAGTGGGATTTTTTAATTCTTTTGCTCTATTTAGAGGGGGGTTTTGAAATCCATTTCAATTCCAGTGAAAATGTCTCTGATCTGATAAAGGAGATGAAGTCACTGCCTAGGCTTACTATTTTATTTCCACAAGGCTTGAAAGTTTTGTTCCCTGCAGTGTTTTGGAGCCCAGGAGTATTCATCTGTTTTGTAAAAGGAAAGTTCTATGGAGCAACATTTGGTCACTGTTGTCTGAATTTCATTATTCTGTTCTCCAGACTAGCAGAGGGGAAAAGTGCAAGTTAGCTGGGTCACAGTCTGAAATGTGAGAGCAGGCAACTTTTTCTGAAGTTTATGGGAATGAAAGGAAATTTAATACCGTTCAAAAGAGAGATTTAAAGTTGCATCATGTGAAAACAATTGGAGAAGTTTAATCCCGAGGTCTTGGGTTATTTGGTAACTTACATGACCATTTGTCAGCCTGCAAAAGATGAAGTTGGCTTTGCCTCTGTTAAGAGTTGGCCTCTGTTTTGGAGTGGTATTGCAATGCCAAAGGAACAAATACAAGTTATATTGGTTTTATAGACCACTACTAGTTCTATTCTTCTTTATCCTTTCAGCTCGTGACACGTCTGCTTGTCTCCTCTGGGTTGGCAGCGCAGATCTCCCACCGATCTCAGCAACACGTGCTGACAAGCCTTTCATGTGAAAGGGACTACAGAGCCTGACAGCTTCTTAGACTTTTAAAACACTGAATACATATCCATAATTTAACCTTCACCTCTCAGACTCAGACATTTCATTGTATGGGGGATAAAAACGATAGGACCCTGGGATGTAACTGAATCCTTAGTGTTTTGTAATGTTTTTAGTGTATCATTTATGCTAAAGGATGTTGATTAAAACATTCTTTACATTTATATGACTTTCTGTGGAGTAAATCAAACGGAAAAATCTACAGAGCTTTAAATGTGTGAAAATTTCAGATGTTTTACAGAGTGTTCCATCACAAATTCCATCAGCAAAATCTCTTGCTGCTAAGAAAATTCTCTTAAAAGGTAGCCTGCGCCTCCCTGTGTCATCACTTTCTCCCACCACTGAAACGTCCTCTCTGGTTTTGGCATCCACCACAGCGTCTTCTGTTTGGCCATTGCTTAAGGTCTCTCTGCACAGGTTTAAAATAATGGTAATAATTATTAATGGGGAAAAAAGAATGGGGTCAAAAGAAAGACAATTTGTTCTTTAAGGACATTTTGTATGCTTTTAAATATTGTTTTCTGGAAGCTGAATCCCACAACTCTTAAGAACGTATCTGGGGTTTACATTGGTACCAGGTACCACTGCCCCGTGCAGTGGCAGGAGAGCTGGAGCTCAGGGATTCAGACCACATCCATAGCACAGGCATCCTTGTGTCTGCTTCTGGATTAAATATTCCCAGTTGCCCAGTGGTGCTGGAGTGCCTGGGTGCATTCAGGGGTGTCTGCCCCTGTTCTGAGCTGGGGGAGCGTGGAGCTGCTCCTGTGGGACCACACAGGCTCAGCCAGGCCCCACAGGGTCGTGGCGGTGGAGTGGCCGTGCAGCTGGGCAGGACGTGCTCTAATCCATCCAGCTCAGGTTTGCAGTGACTGATGAACCTCTTCCCCTTTGTTTCTCAGTGTGATTCAATTCTAAGTTGTTTATACTGGCTCTGAAAATTGGGTGTATGGCCTTTTTCTCCAGCATTCTCGCAAGGGACAATCACTGTGGTGCTGTAAAGTGCAGGAGTCAGGGGATCCCATGTGCTATTGCCACCACAAACGGTGCAGTTGCCGTGGAAGATGTTCTTTGCTTTAATGCAGCCGCACACGATACAACATCTTTTACTAGGACAACTCGTGGCCAACATTGCCAGATCCCCAGCCACCCTCAGCCAGCCCAGAAGGAGCCACCAGAGCTGAGGTAAGCCGGAGGAGCTGCTGTCTCACTCTTCTCTCCTCAGCACTTTCTGGGGACGTGACCAAAACTGCCAGTGTCTGCCTTTTCTGCAAACTCACCTGGTCGTACGGTACCTCCTCAGCCACCCACAAAGGGGATTTTAGTCAACGCTGAAAATATGGACCAGAGGAGGGCTTGCAGATGTTGATCTTCAATATCTGAAGTCTTGTGTTCCTGCACAGCATCACAAAAGAGAAAAGAAATCTCAAGGGGGAAAAATATGAAGTATGGAGAAGACGGCAAGTTGGAAAACTCTGAAGGAGACTGAAGAGGAGGAAAAGCTGGAAACAAAGAAGGGACAAAAGACAGAAGAAACTCCAAAAGTTAAGATGAAAGGAAGAGCCAGTTTGCAGGCAGAGCTACCAAATCATTATGCGTAATTTTGCAGGACTTACTGTATCGTCAGAGCAATCTGTAGCACTTCCCTGGATCTAAGAAACAATTCCTGTGAAACACCCAGCGGCTCCGCTGTTTAGTATCAGCCCACTTGGTAATGGCAGCAAAAATTAGTAGTATGTTATTTCTGTACGAGCTGAGGTATATTCTGTACCTTCTCTCCACCGCACAGTAAGTGTAACATACGCACAGAGGGGCATTCAGCTACTTAGTGGCTTTTCAAGGCCTGTATATAAAATTGAAAAATGCAGCTCAGCTGCTTTTTATAAGACATTTACAATAATCAGTTCAAAGTAGAACATACAATAGCTGCTTAAAAATTGACTTTGATTCCCTCTATGATAGAGAGCTCACCAGTGCAGCCTGGTATTTGAAACCACTAATGTCTAGTTTAGTTTTTGCTGCTGTTTAATTTGCATGGATCTATTCCATCTCTTTCTTTTTTGTGTATGTGTGAAAGCAGAAAAATCAAATGTCTTTCATTGCTAGTGCTGCCATAAATATTATCAACAGTAAATGCTTGAAATGTTGCCAGAAGCTTTACTGCTACTGCGGGGGAGACACTAATTAACAGCCCTGGACTTTTTTTGCTTGCAATTTTGCAATAAGGTAAAAAATTTACTTCAATTTACATTAACCATTCTGCTTAATCACAATAAAAAGCACAACGACAAGGATGTTTATCCGGCCCATACAGGAACAATTCAAGATTTATTAAGGATTTGCGGTAGATTAAGAGGTTTAATTTTACCAGCACTTAATCATTAACCGATTTAAGGATTTCCAAGATGATTTAACAAAATAATTGAACAGCTGAATCTCCCTGGCCTCTTGATCCTTGAGGTGTCAACCTGAGTGGCTCCCAGCTCAGGGAGATGGTGGCCACCACTCGCTGCCATCCAGGAGAGCTCAAAGGGTCTCTCTGGAATGTCTGCTTGCAGGGCCCGAGATAATTGAGTACTTTCATTAGGTACTTTTCCGTTCCAGCCCAACTCGGGCAATGGGATATTCTGGTACCTCCTATCAGTTACCTTCTGGGCTGTTAATCTCTACAACTCCCTGAAAGGAGGGTGTAGCGATGGGATGGGTCTGTGTCTTATGCTAAGGAACAGGCCATGGGACAAGAGGAAACGGCCACAAGTTGCGCCAGGGGAGGTTTGGGATGGGTATCGGGAAAAATTCCTTCCCCAAAAGGGCTGTCAAGCCTTGGCAGAGGCTGCCCAGGGCAGTGGTGGAGCCCCCATCTCTGGAGGGATTTAAAAGCCGAGCAGACGTGGTGCTGAGGGACATGGGGTTGGGCAGTGCTGGGTTGATGGTTGGACTTGATGATCTGAAAGATCCCGTCCAACCTGGGCTGTTCTATGATACCTCCAAGCAAGCCATCCCGCAGCTCTCAGCACCCATGGGAGAGAGCTGTTTCCCATTTCACTAGCAGCTGTCTCCAGCGTTTGAACCTGCATTTATCAGATTTATTCCGTATAACTGGATACAACCTCACCTTGCTCATGGCTCCTCCCGGCCACCCAAACCTTGCTGCTGCCGGGATCAACTGCCCGAGACATCCCTCATGGATGGGCTGTAGCAGATCGCTTCTGACGGTCTCCCAGCCTCGCCACAGGAGGTTAATGGCATTGTGAAGGGACACACATGACGGGTAATTTGCTGCCAGAAACAAGACAAGCACTCGGCTTGCAGACTTCCTAAACTCCTCCGCTCCCCCCCAGCTCCCCTCGTCTCCCAGAAGCAGTGGATAAACAGAGTCAAATGATTCAAAGCTTCACTCAGGACTTTCTTTGCCCATTTATTCTGTCTTCAACTTACCTTTTTTTTTCTGCCATAGACACGATGAGGTTCACCAGGACCTGAGAGAGAGGAGAAGGGACCCCGAGCCGCAGCACATCTAAAAGTCTCCCAGACAGCACCCTCAAGGGAGCAGAGCGTGAAAGGTTTTTAATTGTCCTTCCAGAATGGCTTTTATAAAGGAGGGGAGGGAGCTGAATTGATCTGAAGGTGGTGCAAAGCCTTTCTAAGCAATGCCATGATAGTAAACATAGTCACTAACTACAGCCAAACTCCTCTAATGTTTTTATCTCATCCTGGCTACTTGTAGGAGTGGATAGAAAAGTCAAAATTCTCTGGTGAGGTGCACAGCGTTGCTGCTTTGTCTGGGATCCAGTGGGATACTGGGGGACATCACCAGTGCCCAGCCCTTGTGTGCAGAGGCCTGTTTTGCTGGGTTCCTTTACCAAGTTGATGCAAATTCCAATCCATGCCATCGGAAATGGGAGGGTGGATGTTTTAGTAAGGACTTCAGGTGCCGTATGAGTCCATCCTAACACTCTGTTGCACAAGCCTAGAGTGTGCCCATGAGTTTCGTATCTGGGCTGTTGCTCCTTGCTAGGATTCCTCATCCTAATTAACACTCAGTTGGCTCAGCCACGGAGGAGAAGGGGAGTTTACAGAACTGAAGTGCAGGTGGGACACTGGGAGCAGCAGGTTCTGTGCTGGCACAGAAAGCCATTACCCATAATGGGGAATCAGGCTGTTATCTCTCTTCATTCTGGCTCGTCATCACGACCCATGACAACAAAGGCAGTAAAACCCAATCTGTTACTGGTTTGAGGCTTTTCTACTGCCCAGTTCCCATATTTAGCATATATGGGAGGGAATACTAAAGGAAGGGATGAGAAGCAGCTCTTCTGATGGTGGAGAAAGCACACAGAGACACGGGGACATGCTGGCGGTCTCACATGCCTGGGCAGTGTGTGAAAACATTAACGAGGGGGGGAAAGGTAATTGGTTTATTTTATTTGGTAATTAGCTTATTTAATTTGCAGCCACTTTCCTCGCCTGGGCCTGGGCAAAGCTGTCAGTGCTGTGATGGAAACATGCTGAATAACACATGCTCTTCAAGGCAAATTGAAGGAACAGATTTTTTTTTTTTCAAAGGGAACTGGAAATTTTGCCCGAAGCCCTGCCTGGTGAAGATCTGGGGATTCGACTTTGGATTTATCACATGGAAATACCCCACAAAAGCCAGCATGGTGCAGCTTGTTCCCGAGTTGTTTTAGCCAGTCTCCAAGCGACCTTTGGTTTGCCCAGCTGGGTTTCAGCTCTGTGCCAGTACTTACACTCAGGAAACTACGCTTGGCAGCCTGAGCAGGCACAAAGGACCTCAATGATGCAGTAGTTTTTAATTGTGAATGAACGCTGAGATTATTGATGAAATCAGGCTGAAGTGAGGTGTAGCAAGACCTTGGGTCCATAGGATACTGCCCCAAGGCTCTTTACCAATGCTGCCATCTAGAGGGAAGTCCATCTTCCATGGGTGGAAGCACCAGATCCTACAGAAGAAGAACTCAGAGCTTTTCTGCCTCTCGCACAAGGGTTCAGCCTCTGACACCAGGAAGTAAAACCATCACCCTGCGCACCCCGGCCACTGCTGGCTGCCAGCTCGCCCTCTGGCAATGGCACCTCTGCAAGACCCACCAAACTGGGAGGAGAACTCACCCAGTGGCAGCTGAGTGGCTGGGCTGATTTCCACTCCCTGTGCTTGCTTTGGTCAGCGAGCTCTTGTGATGTGTTTTCAGGTTTTGTGCAGTTGGAAACTGCGTGCAGAAATCAGATCCTGCATTACGTAAACTCAGGATAAAGATTAAAACGCGTACGACTGGTGAGACATCTGGATCTAATTGGCCTCCTCCAGGACAGGAGTCTATAGCTGGAGTCTGAAGAGAAGCAAAGAAAGAGCAGGAGTGATTTTTCATGTGAATACCCATCTGCACAGGGGGCTGAGCCTCTGCAGACACCTCTATGGCCACCCTCAAAGTGAAGACGTTCCTCCTCATGTTCAGAGGGAACTTCTTATGTCCAAGTTTGTGTCCATTCCTTCTTGTCCTGTCACTGGGCACCACCAAAAAAAGACTGGGCCCATTCTCTCGACACCCACCCTTGAGGTATTTCTAGGTGTTGGTCAGATCCCCCCTCAATCTTCCCTTCTCCGGACTTGTGGGAGAGATGCTCCAGGCCCCTCATCATCTTTGTAGCCCAACAAAATCAGACTTGCTGGCACCCAGGTGGCTGCTGAGAGCTACATCCTGCTCAGCAGCCCAGTGGGCAAATCCATCTGGGCTTCCCAAAGAGCAATCCCTTGCCTGTAGCCACCTCCCTTTCCTATGCAAGGCTCCAAAGCCCGTGAGCTGAATGGCCAAGGCCCAAATTACTTGTTGATGAAGGGGGAACAGTTCGGGCTCCGCTTTGCAGCACTCGGAGGAGCAGCCAGAGGAGCTGTAGCTGAGAGGAAGCTACGAGAGCACAGGAAGCTTTGCATCTCATGCTGAAGGTGCTGAAACAAGCCGGGAGCCCAGGGAGGGCAGAGCCATGTGCCACCATCGAGCCCTCAGCCCCGTTCTGGGCGAGACAGCGGCTTTTAATACAGAGAGCTTGACTGCAAAGCACCAGCGGTTCCGTGAGGAGGAACTCAGGGCTGACCTGCTTTGAAAAAGAGGCCAACCATAAACTCTGGGGTCACTTGTTCACGCAGCGCTGAAAAGGCAAATTAGAGCAGCCAAATTGTTTCCCCCCCCAACTAATCCCAGCTTTCTGGTTTCCTGCTTTTGTGGCTGGGGGTGAGGAAAAACCTCCGAGCCCCAACCCTGCCCAGCCAAGCAGCACAGGACCATGGCTCTCCCAGACTCACCCACGGTGCACGTGTACGTTCTTTTGTCTCTTAAGAGTATTTTATAATCACAAATTCATATTGTTTTCAAGTTTGTTATTAGCTGACCGGGAAGACCAAATGTTTCTGTGCCATGTGTGTCCCTACAGAAGAAGGTGTCAGGTAGATTTAGGTCTTTCAAGTGCTCAGAAGAAAGGAGACTCCCTGGGTTAATTTGGAAGCTGCCCTTGCTGACGGCAGCTGCCCCTTCCCGGCCGCACGTTGCACTTCCAGACCCATTTGTTTGGCAAAAGCCACGAGAGCATCCGTGCTAACGCTGCCTGACGTGCAGTATGGGAATGGAGTCCTTCCAAGTATTTCCTCCACTAAAATGATTAAAACATTTTCTCCACTAAACCAATTGCAAACCTCCTCTGCAGGTCAGAGGGTGAAGAGCAAACCGGCTCCTTGCTACAGAGCAGCAAAGAGAAGGTGTTTCTATCACAGCCCTCAGGAAACAAGGGCTTCTGTTAGAAAGCTGTATTTGCCAGTAAAAATGTTGGCAAAAAAAGATTGGAAAAGAGTTTTCAGAGGTGAGTCCTGTGAAAGGGACACGTGAGCTGGGCCAGGGAGCAGGGAGGGAGCAGAGATCTGACAATGGGGTTTGGTCCCGCGTCCCCGAGGCTGCTCTGCTGCCAGCGCCAGCGCGGCAGGAGCTGTGCTGAAGCGCCCCACGAGACAGTGCCTGAGGGGGACGTGTGGTTGTTGTCACCCGGAGACGGGGTGGGAGCGAGGATTTAAAAGTTCTGTTACCACCCCTCCAGATCCAGCCAGGCATCAATTTGGACAGAGGAGATCAAAGCTGAACAGAGCACCCAGCTCTCAGTGTGGAGGTGCCAGGATTGCAAAGTTCCACTTTGATACACCTTTCGCTTACGTGAGGATGTAAGTAATGAATATAAATTGACCTCATTTAACTTCCTTGTGGCAGGTCTGAAGTGCAATTCAGGTTTCATTCCGGTGGGTTTTCCCCCCCGCCCCTTTCTCTTCTTAATGGAAAAGCCACAGTGTTTGCTGGGATTTTAGATTTCTTCAGTCGTGAAGAACCCACTACCATGTGCTGGGGTGGATACTCTGGTCCATCTTCATACACATGGGTTGTTTGGGTTTGGTTTTTCCAAACCCATGTACCACGGCTGCCAATTTTCACTGAAAACAGGAATCCTGCTGCTGTAGTTTGCGGCCAGACCCTGAGCACAAGCGTTGCATCCTCAGACAGACACCACAGGGTTCATTCCCATCATCTCCTGATGTTCTTCTCTGTTGCTGACCTGAATCCATCCAACACAGAGGCCGTGGCTGGTCCAAAATCAGAACGTGGGGTAGACAGAGCTGTGGTGGAAGCGACACAGCTTCCCCCAGGACCATTTCACCACACGTCCCCATGGCCATGGCTGGCCACCCAACCCAGTCTCCAGGAGCCACCGGGGAAAGGATCTTTGCACCCAGGCTGAGAAGGTTTGGGGGTTTTAATATGTTCCACCCCAAAAACAACTCTGCCAGCAAAACTGTGAGCACAGAGCGAGCAGAGAAGCTCATCTGCCAGATGAGACACCTCACTCCTCTGTGCAGGAGAGGAGATAAAGAGAGTTTTGTCAGCACATCTGCATCTACCTCCAGAGTGTTCCTGGCACCGACCTGAAGGTGAGGGTGGGATGTTTCGCATTCCTGGGAAACTGAGCTGCTCCCTCAGGACCCAGCCTGAATCCCAGCTGCGTGGGCAGTGGAGCTTCCACACCAAGGCCACATTCAAGGCAGAGACCAGGCCCGGGTATCACAGGGATTTGTGTGACAAAGGCGAGCGAACCAAAAGGGGGAAAGTCACCTAAAATCATTCCCACTAACACAAGTACTTTTTATTAACACAGCTTAGGCCATGACAGCCTTGAGATGGAGTAAACCAAGAGGGTCTCGTGGGTTTACCTGGGGTTCTTTTCCAGAGTCCCTCCTGTTGCTGGAGGGTGTCACCTCCATGGACAAGGGACACTAAGGCTGTGTCACTGGCACCTCTAGTCCTCTCCAGGGCCAAGGCAGCCAGTGGGGCCGGGAGCAGGAACACGGCTCAGCTCCTAGGAGATGGCTTCCAGCAAAAGGGCAGGAAGGTGGAGCTGCAGGGCCTTAACATCCAATAGCTACAACTGTTTCCAGTGTCACCTTTTCTTTGCCCTTGGATAAGATTTTGCACATTTAATGCCTGCAAATCTGATTATTCCAAGGGTCTTACTAGCCATGTTCAACCAAACCAGCTCCTCAAAACTTCGTTCTCTCAAAAGGGAGCCTATGGTGGTGTGAGAAAATAAAAGAGCATCGACCAGTAAGTGCAGCTGATATCACTTTAATAACCTGCAATGCTCGTTACTGCTCACTCTGCGTGGGGGGTTCGTGGGGGGTTTTTTCTTATACAGACTGCAAATGGGAGTCAATTTACATAATTTGGTTTTGAAAGGGAAAGATCCAGCCAAGTGAGAAAGACTCAGCCTTTAAACAGCCATCACTTCTTCAGGGACATCACGAATAAGGGCAAAGCATTTGTGCTTCGTTTCCAGGAAAGCTTCCAAGATAGAAAAAAAACCCCACCAAAACCGTGTTATGGAAGAATTTCACCTCTTCATTATTTCTGGAGCCTTTTGTTTACCAAAAAAACACCAAAACCCCAAAAAGGACATGTGCTAAAGCAAAAGGCTGTGCTGATGAGCACCATCCACCAATTGCCAGCAGGGCCATGTGACACAGAGGAGCAGCACAGCAGCGCACACACAGTGGTGACAGGGGCTGGGGTTTCTTGTTTCTACCCTTAGCAAGTTCAATAGTGTTCTTAAATACAGCCTTAAAATTCATTTTCCTCTTTCAGTGAGAGATTTGACAATAAAAGGAGAGAAAGCCTTGACTTCCTTCCCTCGGTGTGCACTCGGTGTCTGACCAAGCTTTTATGTTATGACAGTCGGACCGGTGCGGCCGGTTCTTTCGTGAAGCTGTGAAAGTTTCAGTGCGATGGAAATGAGAGGTGCCAACATGACCTGCAGAAAGGAAAGAGACGGCTCAGAACCGCCCGGCAGAGCGGCACAGGCAGCCCACGCAGGGGCACACCTTCCCTCACGGGCGTTTGGTGTCAGCCCGGGACACCCAAAACTCAGGAACTGCTGGTCAAAGGGGCTGCTTCGGGTTCCCAAGCGTGAGCTGAGGGACTGGCGAGAGGAAGGACGCGGCGCTACGACCACATGCAGGCTCAGAGAGAAAAGCCCAGCACAGCTCCGGTGTTGCTGCCGCCCTCCTTGTGCCCTCAAACTCCGAGGCACCCACCAGCCCTGTTAAAGCAGAACTTTAGTTTGTGCCTCTCAGAATACGACTTCTAACGGCACAGTAAGTTATGCAAAAACTGCTCCAAGACTCCTTACTGGGAAAAATACAAAATGATGATTCTTTCCCTCCCCTGCCTACAAGAGAGGCCAACAGCATTTTTAAATGATGCTGTAAGGAACAAGTCTTCGACTTAGTACACACCAGGTCAGTGTCATCTTATATGTAACTGCCTCCTGTTTATTTGTTTTGAACAAGTTTCCCAAATTCCATGTAGGAATGAGCTCATTCTATCCCTAGTGATGCAACATTTCAACTAGAAGGTCAGTTCAGGACCGAAACAGTGTCCTCCCACACCTGCCTCCAGCCACAGATGTACCATAAACAGGAAAACTCTTGGGCGATGGCAGGAGCAGCTGGGAGGGATCCTGAATAAATAATACATCTATTTATCCGGGGATTAAAGACACCCCTTGCTTCCAAAATAACCTCTCGCCTCCCCATCGCTGCGAGCAAAGCACAGATTCAAGCTTTTTAGGAAGGCTGGGAGCCAGCAGAGCCATGGCTGAGAGGCGACACGTACCTGGGGGTCTTCGTGGATCTTCTGAGCATCCTTCTCGTAGCTGTCGATGTAGAGCCGCACGGTGGCTCCGGCGCTGCCAGTACCGCTTAGTCTGAAGATAATGCGGGAGCCATCGGAGAAGATGAGCCGCAAACCCTGGAAAGGGGGAAGAGGAGAAGAAGAGCCTCTCAGTTACATTCCTCTTGGGTACCCAAGGTATGTTCCATGAGATCTGCATGATCCCCGAACTCCTCCTCTTCGGGGAGCTGCAGAAGGTTCCTGGATACCCTCTCCCCACTCCTGGAAGAGGTAGTGTCCCTCCTAGCACATCTGGAGAACATGCTAGAACTCCTGAACACAAAGTGCGTTGCTGCTGTGAGGTCCCTCTCCCCAGAGCTCGCTGGGAAACAAGAGCCAGGGATCGGTTTCTCCGCCAGGCACAGTGTTGCCAACCCACTGCTCCTCCACCAAAACAGGACGTACAGAAAACGTTCCTGTCATCCCACAGGCCAGGCCACCATTCCTGCAGGATTTCTCCATTATTCCTTCCCGCTTACTACGCTTCCGCGTTGCGCTGTCAAACCAATCCATCTACAGGACATTTTTCTTCAATAATCTCTGGTGACAAGTTACTCATCTCACATGTATTTAATACCCCCCGTGACTTCTGGAGCCGGGAATGCGATCCCCCGTTACAGCCGCTCTGTGCTGCTGCCCACCATCTCAGGGATGAGCACATGAGGAACAACGTCAGCTCAGGGACAAACACGTCTGGGAACAAGATGATACCTGAACAGGAAGGTTTCAACCCTTCATTCACCACAACTTGGTTCTTGGCCACTGACCCATCACCCTCAACTCGGCTCCATCACTCCTAACATGGACCTGTTGGAGCAGGTCCAGAGGAGGCCACAGAGATGCTGGAAAGGCTGGAGCCCCTCTGCTGGGAGGACAGCCTGAGAGAGTTGGGGGGGGTTCAGCCGGGAGAAGGCTCCAGGGAGACCTTCCAGCCCCTTCCAGTCCCTCAAGGGGCTCCAGGAAAGCTGGGGAGGGACTCTAGATGAGGGAGGGAAGCCACAGGACAAGGGGGAAGGGTTTGACACAGAAGGAGGGGAGATGGAGCTGAGATGTGGGGAGGAAGAACTTCATGGCTGTGAGGGTGGTGAGAGCCTGGCCCAGGTTGCCCAGAGAAGCTGTGGCTGCCCCATCCCTGGAGGGGTTCAGGGCCGGGTTAGAGGGGGCTTGGAGCAACCTGGTCTGGTGGGAGGGGTCCCTGCCCAGGGCAGGGGAGTGGAACTGGATGGGCTTTAAGGTCCCTTCTAACCCAAACCATTCTGTGATTCTATGACTCCCCCTTTGCAGTGCCTGTAGGGAAGCTCTGCTCCCTCTCCAGCCCTTCTGAGGCAGGAGCAACCTCCAGACCCTTCCCTCTCCGAGGCTGCAATTTCCCTCAGGCCAGGCAGGATCCCACCAGCAAACAGAGGGCAGCAAAACTTTTTCCAATGGACAAATACAATATTTGAAGCATTAAAGCAGGTGCAAATGCAGAGGACAAAGTTTAAGCCCAAAATACAGAGGGTAACACACACCCCTCTGAGGTCATGTTCAGCCCAGGCCAGGCTTTGCCCACCTGGTTCTTGGAGACGCTTCCATCCACGGGATCATTGTACTCAAAGTTATCAGCTTTCTCAACCGTGTAGACTTTGTCACCACTTGACAACTGCTTCCCCACAAAGGAGCGGTCAAACATCACAGTCTCCAAATCCTTCATCATTTTGTTGGCTGCATCTGCATCCACCTCTTCGTAGTCGTATCTACAACCAGGCACCACAAAACAAACATTAGGAAGGCTGTACTGAGCACCGGTGTTTTGTGACACCCTCCTTGAAACGCTCCCAGCCGCCCCAGGGACAGGCTGCAACGTATCACGGGTGTCAGGAGAGATGAAATGGTGCTGTCTCACGCTGGGCATATGGGAGAGCTGGGTCCCAACAACGCTGACTGCACAGAATTCATTCTCATTCTGCTGACAGGATCCTCACGATAACAAATTCTGCCTGAACATCCTCCCCACAGCCAAACCCAGGTGCGACTGCAGCAGATGATAACGTACCAGCGCCAGGTTTGATCTCCTTAACCCCAGTAAGAGGCAGCAGAGAGAGGCTGAGGCACACCCAGGGATCCCAGCCTCTGGACTCTGATTGCAAGGGTAATTAGTGCTGCTTTAATTTGCCCACCTGGCTAGATGGAGCACGCAGGGGCTTGCCAACCTGCCTACTATTGCATTTAGCTTGCTACAAACTACCTCTGGTGCTAAAAGACTGCCTTTTTATTCTAGACTTTGGCATTTTCTCCCCAGGTTTAAGTGCCCAAGATGTGAGCTGCCTTTGTGGTGCGGGGTGGAAAAACAGAAAAAAACCCAAAAAACAAGTTCTTCCATTTGGCAATTTGAGACAGAATTTTGGGCAGGTAGGTCTTCCCAAGCTGAAAGATTTCTGCCTTAAGCTTTCAGTCCTGACATCGTTCCCCACCTTTGTTTATGTGTTCTCACACCTTCCCCTTCCGTCTTCCACGTCTACCCCAGTTTAAATGAGGGTATTTTGGGACTGGACAGAACCTCAGCCAGGTAAGTAATGGCTCAGGAGCTGGACACCCAATTCAGTACGACGTGGATCACCAAATTAACTTGTGATTTGTGGTCTTGGGAGATACACTGTTCCAATTGCAAAAACCAACTCTCCATTAAATATATATATATATATATTTTGCATATATAAAATGTACAGCCTTTGCAGAGTTCAATAGTTATTAGATTTATGTTTAGAATAACAAATCCTACCCCGGATGTCATGAAGGGTTAAGGTGAATGACTACCCACTGTTTTATTTCATCCAGACACGTCGCAAACTGCAGCGAATGGCGCAGGGAGTTTTAAATTACCCCAATGGGACAGGCACACTGAGTGTGACAAGGCAGGAGCAGCACCGTGGTGGCACACGCTGGTGCCATCAGCCCTCGGGGCCCTGACCTTGGAGGGTTAAACACAGGACAGAGATAAATCACAGAATCACAGAATCTTAGTGGTTGGAAGGGACCTTTGAGATCATCGAGTCGTGAGGTGTCAGGAGCACCTTCCCCACCTGGTGAAGAAGTTCCTGCCGTATTTCTGCCAGTGGTCCTTCATGATGTCCTCCACGCTCTGCTTGCGGGTGGCCAGGATGGAGAGCCAAGCCAGGACAGCCCACAGCCCGTCCTTCTCTCGGATGTGGTCGGAGCCTGCAGGGAGCCACAGCAGAAACACATTTCCCACCTCCTTTCACGCGAGGGTCTGCGCTACAGCCCTACCTTGTTCTCCTCTTCTCCATCCAACTGGCAGCCGTACAAGCTCACAAATGGAAGGCATTTCACGAGCTCCATCCCTACTGTATTGTTAAAACGGTTCAAGGTATCATCTGCTTCTAGCTATAGCCCAAATAAAACGTTCAGCCCCTCTTAACAGGCGCGCGCTCATTGTTCACAGACCCTTAATTCTGTTCCCAGGGAAGTCATGGGGAACGCACAGTAAAAAGGTCATCAAAAAAGGGAAAAAAAAAAAGAAGAAGAAAAAGAAAGGAACAGCTCAGGAAGGACTAAGATCAACCCCTTCAAGCAGCTGTCACATACCGTGTGCCAGATCAGCATACCCTGATCAGCACAGATTCTGGCTGAGGACCAAGAAAAATGTCAGCCCTCGCTGAGGAAGCCAAGCCCTAACGACTCTGAAAAGGGGACAGCAGCGGCCACCGGGGCCGGCAAACAGCAGGGCGAGGAGAGACTCTGTTCACCTGCAGAAACCAGAGGAGAGCCTCGTGCCTGCTCTCACCCCCACAACCAGGCACCCAAAGACCATAAAAGACTCTCTTTTGACTACAAGAAGGTTCCTCCAGAGCAAGCACAGAGAGCAGGAGGCCATCAGAGGCTGGTTCAGCCTTGCCCTGGGAGCACAGGGGGGCTGCCAGCGGCAGAGGCAAGGACTGCAGGGCACCCAGGTCCCCAGGAAACCCGAGAGGGTGCTGCAACGCAGCCAGCACCTCCAACACCTAAATTAAACGAGGGATCGAATGGCAGCCCAGAATACACCCAACCCAGCCTCCCTGCTTCTGGCCTGTGAGTTTGTCACTGCACCCCACTGATGCACTGCCCCCGAGTTCTATCTGCTGAGCTCTGCAAAGCCTCCAGAGAGGGATTAATGAAATCCCAAGGAGCCAGGGTACCCCTGCTAATGCAGAGAGCACTCCAGAGCTGCTGTTTTACCCTCTGAAGAATTGCCAGAGTGGGCAATTGTCTGGGGGAAAAGGCTGGGGGCTGGGGCAGGGGTTACACGGAGCTTTACACAAATCCCACCATTGTGGAGGCAGCGATAAATTCTCCTCGTGGTCCTTTACGGCAGAGAGAGCAGGAGAGAGGTGACGGAGAGGAATGCTAAAGAAACAGAAGTCCCATGTGATGTATCAACTTATTGCTGGAATAAAATACCCAAGAAAGCAAGCAGGAGTTCTGTCATGTCCCATTACTCTAATTGCTCCCGGACTCCAGTCCCCACCGGGTCACAGTTTGTTTCAATTTTTACTGGGTCTATTTGGCTGCTCCTTCACCTCTCTCCCCTTCGACACTCACATTCTGTCCGGCTCCAAACAAACCCCTCATTAACTTACTATCAAATAACCTTCCTTGCCCCTTTTTCATTCCTTAAAGTGTATTTACCAGATGGACAAACCCCCTTTGCATTGCAGGGGGGGCACGTCCAACACTCCTGGGCCCTTTCTTCATCTGTCACCCCCCAAAAAGGAACCTGCTTCAGTCCCTGGCTACTCAGAGGTGATGCTGCACGGCCGAAATCTCAGCCCCCTCTCTCAGACTCTGCTGCAAATGGAACCAGTCGGTTTAATTTGTAATGTCAAATCATTTACCTGTTGGGGGAGGGAGAGAAACTATGAGCTCATGGCTCGTACAATAAAAGATGGAAACAATTTTAGAGAGCTGCTCATTAGAGACCATCTCCCATCAGCAGCTCCATGAATCATTTGCTGCTTTTTGGGTTTTATTTATTTACTGAAATACCGGTGCCCTCTCATTAGCCCAAGTCCAGAACATAAACTTAACGTACGCTGAAATCATTCAGGGCAAACCTCCAAGATCTTTCTTTACCCGGGATTTACTTCAAGATTTCTTTACAGAGATACCATGTTTTCCAAAATTCCCTTTTCCTTCCAACCTGAGGCCAAATCCCATGTATCCGAATTGCATTCGATTGGGAAAATATTGCCACTCCAGCAAACCTCTTTCAACCAGAGGCTCTGATGCCATTCTCTCAGCTACAGAAAAACTGGGGTAATCCTTTCACATCAGGTTGTGCACCCCAGTTCCACAAGGCGGTGAACTTCAGGCATTTGGTGATTTAAGGCCATCTCTCCCCTGCGGGACACTCACGCACAGGCTAAAACGTTGTTCTGAAATATGGGCTTGGTGGAACGAAAACACACGAGGTCTGAGCCTGAAATCATCCAACCTAAATTCCCTCCAGACCCCGTGGCCTTGCAGATCCCACCAGCTGCCCCCGAGCTCGTTAGAGAACAGGAAAAACAAGATCTGGAGGAGAATTCAGGCCAGATAAAACTCAGCAGCCTTCGTGCATGAATTGGGTGCTGGCCTCCTGCGCGCAGGGAAGGTCCCGTTTCCACAGTTCAGGACCCGTTAAAACCACGTGGTGGGTGCCAGGGGAGAGCTCAGAAGCTGCCAAGGCCTCCTGGGAACACCGCGCGGCTTGAGCGCGCCGCGCCGATGCGTAGCAAAACCTGCTCACTTTAACTTCCCTGCACAAATAACGGTTGTGTGTCACGTGCACACCCCTAGTAAATTCCTTAAGATGTTCACTTTGTTTCTCAGTAACCTAATAACTTGCTTAGACTGTTCAAAGGCAAGTGTTAATTTAAACTTTATAAATCATACCTTGTTTTTAGAACAGGAAAATGAGGGCCCTATTAAGCTCAGAGATTTAATAGTGACCTGAAACCTTCCCTAATAAAACTGCATGCTCCAAACCATATTTCTTTCCAGAAATGAAAACATTTAGAAGGTTTTCCTGGCCACCAAGAGTTGAAAAATACATTTAACACTGCACTTAATCCCCACAGACTCAGTGACCGGGCTAGTAAAGAGGCCCTTAAACTTCCTGCGTATCTACATGTGCCTCTCCTAAAGAACTCAAAGGAGAACCAGCTCTTGCCCAACAAAACTTTTAGCACTGTGTTCCTTTCCACCAGTGATTCTTGCAAGCTTTTATTGTTTTTTGTTTTATTATTTTAGAAGCCTGAACAACTACAGAGGAAAGATAAACCCCAGGCTACCCAGCACCAGAAAGAAGTCAGAGGTGCCATCGGGAACGCTGACTTACCAGTACCAAAACTCTCCTCTCCGCACAGAGACAGTTTGTTTGCATCCATCAAGTTCCCGAAGAACTTCCAGCCAGTTGGAGTTTCATACAAAGCGATCTTTGTAGCCTGGGCCACCCTTCAAAGGTAAGAAAGCAAAGTCTCAGCTGGACTCTCAGCGCTCCCACGTGAAATACCGCAGCAGGAGGTTCAGCTGGGGTGTCTCTTTTGGGGTAACACCGAAGGCAGCTCGGGATTTTACAAAGAAATGTTCAGTGAAAGAGCAATCCTCTATTTTATCCCAGTGTAACGTTTGGGAAATGGGTGGGATGCACAACTAAAGAACAGATATGAACACACAGCTCTTCTAAAGCAGTTTTAAGTCATAGAATTCAAAGCATTTAACAAAGAAATTATCACTATCAAATTAAAAATTCATTTAAAAAAAAGAAAAAGTGGGGAGGATCATTTGATTGGGTTTATCCGTAGAGAAGAGAAAGAGCCAAGAGTGAAGCTCAGCTCTGCCATGTCCCCAAACAGGATTTAATCCATTAAACTTCACTGCTCCCCCCCCAGCACCCAGCCCTTCACCCTTCAGATGGACCACGCGCTCCCAACCCACGACGGACGTGGGTTAAACCACCAAAGAAGGGACAGTCCCACTCCTCGGGCAGGGCTCCCCTCTCCCACCGCCCAGAGGGAGACTCTACCTATCGAGAGCCCCACTGGTGGGCATGCTCCGGGCAAAGCCACGCACTCCGGTCTGCTGGAAATATGGGATACTGAAAATATTGGCAGCGATGACGGCGACGGAGTCGGAGGGGTTCACGAAGAAGCCGTGTTTCCCAAGAATCATGTTGCGATCCTGAGGAAGGCAAGAGAGAAAAGAGCTCTCATCCCCTTACATCGGCTTAGCGCAAAAAAGGCTGCGATGGCAGAAGTTGCTCCACTTGGCAGGCGCAGCCTATAAACCCCACAGCTCAGAGAGATTTTTTGACTGCACTGAAAGAAAGGCAGAGTTTTGAAAAAGTTAAACAGCAACACCTGTGTAGTATTTCACCTTCCCGCTGATTTTTCACAGCCTTTAAAGCTACTTAAACACAGTTTGGACTTTGTTACTAACACAGTAGCCAGCTATTGCCATGGTGGCAAACTGCTAGTGGTTCGCTTCTACTCACAGGAGGGAGAGAGGGAGGAAAAAAAAGGTCTTCACCTTCGTTCTCCTCTGCTTAGAAGCAGTTGAGCGGTCGCTCCCCCTGCAATGGACCAGAGGGCAAAAAGGTGAGAAAAGCTCATTTACCCCATCTCCATCAAAGGCAGCTCCGAAGTCGTACTCTCCCGTCTTCATGGTCTGGACCAAGTCAGCAGCGTAGGTTAAGTTGGGGTCAGGATGGTGGCCACCAAAGTCCTCCAGCGGGGTGCAGTTCACAGCTGAATTTGCTGGGGCTCCCAGCTCCTCGCACAGGATTTTTTTCACGTAAGGCCCCACAACTGTCACAGCAAAACACAAAGAGGGAAGGAGTCAGCCTCAGCCCTCGGGGGGGCTCTGCATCAGCCACGGAACCACCCCGGCCTCCCACCTGCTCACTTTGAGTCAGTTGATACGGTTTCTGGTACTCAAGCACCAGCACTGCCACCAAAAGCCCCAAGAAGGACATAGGAGTGCTTAAGCCTGACCCATCCAGGGACACAAGCTCTTCCCCAAGGACGCTTTTCAGCCAAAAGGGCTGTCCCACTGACCGTGTGAGACCACTCATGGGCTTAAAAGTGAGGAGGAGCCTTTGCCAGGAGCTCAGCGTGTGAATGAGGACTCCACTGCAAAGGGCTGATGGGCCCAAGTGCACCAAGGTATAAGCACAACAGCCCTACAGACATCCAGCAGTACAACAGGATGTACCGCTCTCAAACACTAATAACATAGACAGTAAAAATGATAAGTGAGCATAGGAATGGGAATGGCCTGGAGAGAAAGCTAGGGGGCTCCTGAAAATGGCTATTAAAAGAGACTCACAAGCTTGGTACATAAATTAAGTTGTGCAAAACAGTCCAGTGGTCATATTTTTGGGGCCAAATATCTACAGGCAGACCTTTGCTGAGTCGCTGTGACCTCCATGGGACACAGACTGACCCAGAGTCCAACAGGGCAGCGCAGATCCCAGCATCAGCCCTGGTCTCCTCGCCCTCGGGTGTGGATGGACGTGTGAGAGCCACACAGCGCCCACCCCCCCGAACCCCAAAATCCTTCCCAAATCCAAACACTCGACAAAGAAAACAAGGTAAAGCCCTAAAAAATTTGCCTGGAAAATGAAAAATGCAACATGTCAGGAAATAAAAAACAAATTGACACATGATGGACATAAATACCAGGAAAACAGTTTTCTCTCCAAAGTTGCTGGCAAAGCCCTGGGGACATCGGGTGCCCCACAACCCCCCCCCAAAGCCAAGCCCCCCCCATACCTCCGTGCATGGCATCTATGCGGATCTTGAGGTGGTTTTTCCCCGAAAGCAGTTCCTTTAAGGCGCTGAAGTCAAAGATGTTCCTCAGCATATTCGCATAAGCTTCTACCGAGTCCACGATTTCCACTGCGGGGCGGGGGGAAAAGAGTAAACAGAGCCTGAAATCTTTGCAGAAAAAGTGATTTTGCTACCCGTGGCGCAGTGCAAAGGCCCAGGGCTCAGCATAAAGCCTTTAGCCATCCCACAGAATCATTTCCTAAAGACAATAATGGCCCTACACTAAGAGTTTAATTACGGGCTGTCACTCCTAGTTGGGTTACAGACCAAACGGATCAACAAAATCTTTAAGACAAAGACTGTTCCCAGTTACAGCTTCTTGAACTTCTTTCAAGAGGGCTCAGTCCCACTCTGCTCACCTGGAGAGTGGGATTAAAAGAAAAGGGGAATATATATATATATATATAGATATATATGAA
>VXBJ01005825.1:433507-499211 GCA_013400055.1 Nycticryphes semicollaris
AAGAGAGCTCAGTCCCACTCTGCTCACCTGGAGAGTGTGATTAAAAGAAAAGGGGAATATCTATATATATATATATATATGAAATAGATCTCTAATTTTCACCAAAGTCAATGGAAACTGTGCACCTAATAACAGGCCACATGAAGATAGAGCCATGAAAACCTCATTAACATAAAAATCTCACTACAGAGAAACAAGGACAGAGAAAAATACCAACTTCTATTAAGATTATGATTTTTTAATTACAAGCACAGTTCACCATCATCAGGAGATGGTAAAAAAACCCCACAACTCACACTAGCTATTTTTCCAAAGTCTTTTTTTAAATATATTTTGATATTTCACTGCTAAAGTCACATGCAAAATGTAATGGCTTCCCCACTCAGAGCGAGAGCTTTTGTATGTGAAACCACAGGGGGAAAAGGTCAGTCACAAAGACTAAACAGTAACACTATAATTTTTAATCAGGAAAATGCACTTTAACTGCAGAGCTGTCTGTTTCCCAAGCGCGTGTTACTGACGGTGTTACAGCAAACACAGTCTCTGATTTTAGTGAAGTTTGATGAATCAGATTTACCCACTAAAGTACAACCTTTTGTAGGACAGAAACAATGATATAGTGGAGGTATCTACGCACGACAAGATGCAGGATAAGGAAACAAAAATTGCCAGGGTGACCAGCAGCCATGTCCTTGCTTGGCTCATCCAACAGATGAGGAGGAGAGGTCAGAACGGCCACGTCTGTCCTTCAGAAACACCAAATGTCCCTGCCCGTTCACAGCAGGTTCACACTCACAACACCTGAAAGGGGAACTTTCCAAGAGGAAGAGCAGTTATTTACCTGTAAATGGTTTAAATTTGTTCTCCAGGTCAAACTGCTGTTTCCCAATGGTGCTCAGGTCCACCTGGAGATCTGGGCAGATGGCATACTCTTCAATTTTCTTGCTGATTTGGAAAATTTTGTCTGTGATGCCTTCAGGAGCAGGACCTGCAAGATAAAATGGTCAAGGGGGAAGACATTAAAGAATCAGACTGCAAGAGAAGTGCACTTCAGAAGCACAGCAAGTACAGAAGACTGGGAATACCTCCCCTAGAGAGGAATATCAAGGTATGAGGGGAACAGACCAATCACATGCTCTGTTGAGGGAAACCCACTGCTCAGGGAACCGAACCTCTGTGATATGAAGGTAGTTTGAATTTGGTCCTCGGGGTCAACACAAGAAACAGCCAAGCAGAAACAAAGCAACCCCAAATGAACCAAGAGACCTTACCTCCATTGGCAGTATTGAATTTAATGCCAAAATCCCCATTGGGGCCACCAGGGTTGTGGCTGGCCGTCAGAATGATGCCACCGATGGCTTTGATTTTCCTGATGATGCAGGACACCGCTGGGGTGGAGAGAATGCCGTTCTGCCCGATGACCAAGCGGCCAATCTGAAAATTAAAGAGTAAAACAAACCACCCTGAGTCCCCAGAATCCTAAAACTAGTAAAAAAACCTGCCAAACCCCCAAACGCTGGCGACAGGTAAACCAGAGCCCCCAGGGTGTGCTGGTGGCAGAGGTGCTGCTTCTCTGCAAGCAAACAACAGCTTGTTCCCAGAATCTGCCGAAGCTCTCCGCTGTGTACCACGAAGGTCAGCTCCTGACCCCGCTCTGACGTGCCTTTTTAGCCTTTTCTTTTAATGAATGCTGCAGCTCAACTGGGAATAGCAGCTTGCACTGAAGAGCTGAGCTTTCCAGAGGCACCAAACTCTGAGAGAAGCCAAAACAAAGCAAAACAAAAACAAAACAACATGACTGGACATCATCACTGCTCCCAGGGGACCAGCTGCAGATTCTCTTACTCGCAGTGGGTAACACACCTCCTCCCCAAAAATTTAGTAGTATCACTGAGATTAAATCCAGACCAACGGGCTAAGCAACAGGAGGTAAATCAGGACCCGGTTGCTGGAGTTCAGGTAATAAAACAGAAGATGAGAATTTTTCTGGAAGAACATGCTCCATACCATAGCCCCCAGATGAGGTGACAGAGATTTAAAAAAAAATAAATACCAGACTACTCTCCACCAGCCGAGGAGATCAGACCCTGTGAACGACTGAGAAAAAAGGAGGAATTTCATTCAAGCGCCAGATAAACCGGCACACAAAAGGCGGCGTTTCCCAGACCGAAGGTCCACGTTGGGTGCTAAGCCAAGGGCACTGGATGACTGCGATTCCTCTCCCGCCGCACTGCCTGGTGCTAAGCCCCAGCTTCGCTGCCGATGGGTTATTGTGTGCTGCAGCTGTCACAGCGCGGCTGGGTGAGCGCGGCGCCGCTGAAAGAGCTGCACCTTTAGCAAACGGCGAGCAGAAATGTGAAACGGCAGTTTATAAACCCAAAGCGACTGCCCTGGAGGCATTACAGCCCTCACAGCAGCTCTCTACTTGCTGACCGCGCTAGTTTATTATGCCATATGTTTAATTTGAAGTAGCCCCCTCTATGTGGGCTTTGCTCTATTCCCTATTCTCAGCCCAAGCCAGCACACCTTGTCTCGTGTTTTATTCCAGCCTCCAAGCCTTTCTCCTCCAGCTTCCCTGAGAATTAATGCGGTCTCCAAGAAGCTCCTCTCCAACACGTCATCTTTTTGTTTCCCAGCTTCCCTTTGAGGGTCACACTCCGCATCGGTGCTCTGCCAGGCCTTGCACGCAGCTCAAGGGATGCTGAGGAGGGGCAGCCCCTGATTTGGGGTGCTCCTTGGCTTGCAGAGATTTTCAGCTGTCATTCCCTACCCACCCAATGCTAAATCCTTTGCGGTAACGGCTGGAAAAGGTCGCTCGGTGTAGCAGTGTGCTGAGCAACTTACACTTACATCTTCTTTAATTCTTTGCAATTTTTTGTGAGAAAAATCTAAGGACATAACGATGCAGAAATACCTTTCACAGACTACTCAAAACAGCCCCATTTTGAGCAGCGCTTCTGGGTTACGGCCCTTTGAAGCAATCCAGGCAACACTTCCACCCTGGTTTTACTCAAAGCTAAGATGCACATGAATTAAAAAAGGAGACCTCTTCTGGCCTCCCTCCTTCCCCCAGGTAACACAGGCTCATGTTTTCACACCAAAACCATGTTTTCCAGGCCAAGGAAGCTGGTGGCTACAGCTCCATGGTGTCATCAGCACACCCTCCCAGTCCCCTTCCTGTAAAAGGGATGCACCACAAGACGCACCAGCCCTATATCCTCTGCTGCAATTTCTGCCTCTGAATAGAGACACCTCTATTTATACCAGCCAGGTTAAGTGGACAAACTACCTTGGTGACTTCCTTTATATAAATAAACATCATTTAAAACATGCAACATGATGCTATTGACATAGTGAGTGGGCCTGGCACAATTTAAAAATCCTGCTGATCCCACCTTTGTGGAGGTAACGGTACCCGTCTCTGCCACACACCAACAGAGAGACTTTCACACACTCAGAACGTGGGTTTCTGTATTTGAAAACATCCTTGGACCCCTCCCTTCCATTTCACATAAAGCAAGACGAGCACAACGCTGATAGTCACAGGTATTAGCCAGGCTGCATAAAAACAATCAATGAAAAACATCAAAACCAGCAGCAAAACTAGATTTTAGCCAGACGTGGTCTGGGCTGCTGGGAAGAAACGCAAGAGAAAAGTCTTGTGCTGGTGAAGATGAGTCTAATCTCACCTTTGCCAGGAAAACAGTCTGTCCCAGGGTCAAGTATTCCAAGCTGCAGCCCTGGCTCTTTGTGCACATTTTCCAGCTCTTCTGCTCAGCCCATACATAGGCTTTAGAGGAACACATTAACTTCCAATGCCAAAGGATTATCTTTTTTGCCCAAGGTGGAAAATATGTTGTTTCTAAACAAAAAAATAAATTCTCTCCTATTCTCCCATTGACTATTAATCATGCTGTTGTGATCAGGTAAGTTTTTCTGTCAAACAAATCCCTAAGATCATAAAGTTCTCTCTGCAGTAAGAGATCCCGGTCAGACAGCAGAGTCTTTTGAATTCTTAAAAAGCAGAAGGAAACACAGAGAAACCCCCAGTGCCCAAGAGTCTTGCAGTGCATGAACTGTGCTCTAGTGCAAACTGACAAACCTCCTGTTCTGCTCCCAAACACAGATTTCCAGCACAATCCCACATCACTGTAACGGTCACCACTCGCTAACTCTCATGTTATTTCAATTTTCAAAGGCCCCTGGAGCACTTGTCACACAGCCACAACTTCTGCCAGCTGAGAAACACACAACCACGTTCTGCCTTTCCATTTGCTCAGAGCCAGGCTGAGAGAGCTCCTGCCACTGAACAGCGAGGTACGGCTCTGCCAGCTACTTCGCTTCTCAACAGCACTGGGGTTTTACGACCTGATGGAGAGAACATGAAAATCCACGGGCGCCAACAGCGTGTGCCAACCCAACATGAGCACACACAAAAAGCAAGCAGTATTTATCTTCTTTGCTGCAGGTTTACTCCCCACATACCTCTATCCGACTGCATCCCTTAGAAGTGAATAGATGACAGTCTTACCAATCTGATTTTCCATTAGATAGTTAACTACTAGCAGCTGAGTAAGATCTATGGGGAAATTAAACCTCACAGTGACTAATTTATTCTGGTTTTCTGCATTTATCAGCCACACAACTACAAGAATTTAGTCATTTAACATTTACCAACCCCGTTGGCAGCAGCCATTTGGACTATCAGTTCCACTGCAGACTTATTAAGGTACCTCCCATCACCTCCAACTACCATAGAAGATCCTTGTCGATCTCTTAGGTCTATGGAAAAAAATATACTCTGGATAAAATTTTGCAGATAGTTCATCTTGGATTCAAAATAAAAGGTTTTCTTCCGTAATCCACTGGTTCCTGGTTTCTGATCATTGTAAGGAGCTGTTGGAATGGTCACCAGAGGCAGAGGAGCGTCTTCCATGTTCTTTTTTCATCCAAATGCATTTAAAAAGTAAATTATGCCAAAATACAAAAATCAATCTTGACACCAGCAATGGCCCGAGTTCAGTGAAGTTGTTGAGGACCCAAAAATAGCTCCTGGAACCTTGAGCTGAATGTGGTTTCTGTAACTGAAGCCGTTTTCTTGCACTTGTTGTGGAGGATCAATGTCACGGAGAACACACAATTCCACGCTACCGTCCCTCACCGAAACAGCTGGGAAAAGGGGATTTTTGTCTTATTTATCATCTTCTGTTCTCCAGGGGCACAGCTCCTCCCCGTTCCATGCTCTCACCCACTGTAGCCCAGCACCCTCAATCCATCCGGCCGTCCCTTGGGGCAGGGGTGAGGAGCTCAGCCCTCTGCTCAGACGCACCGGCCGACGTGCCGCCCCGGCACCCAGCCCGGCGTTTTCGCTGGCCAAGCAAGATCTGGGCAGCAGAGCCAGGCCGCTGGCCGGGGCCGGCCCTTTCGCCTCTCGCCAGGAGGTAAGGCTCCCGTGGGCACGGCAGCAGCTCTGCCAGAGTTATTTTGCAAAGTCTGGGGAGTTAAAGGTCACTCTTAAAATGGAAGGCGACAGATCTGTTACCTACAGTTTGCTCGTACGACTCCTGCTCTGACAGCTTGGCTCCGCCGCGGGCTCCCTTCTCAGACACGGGGTTGGCGTCCAGCCTCTGTTCGACTAAGAAAAACCCAGAAGAGCTAAAAAGCCACAAAAGCGATGGTTTCAGCTGAATACCCACACACATCTCACCCAGAGTTATTTAGAACCCAAAAAAAGTAACACCCATTTTGGAAAACTGCATCTGATAAAGGTGATTTCAACATATACAGAAGATACTCAGATACCAAGAAACTTTTACGAAGCATCATCTTCCTGAGACCAGAGTGTCCTCCAAACCTCTTCAATAACACTTGGAGTCCCTCTGACTGAGCTGCTGGAAACAATTTGTAGATAATACTGCAGCAATTAAAGAACACGTCCTTCATAATGACTCCTTTTGTCCCAACATTAAAAAGCAGGAGGGGGAAAGGAGATGTGTTCACAGCTGAATTGTGGCAATTTATGAAGGCCCTCATAGAACTGTTTCCTGAGGTGCTCAAAACACTGACAGATTTTCTTCCAAGGGGTTATATTCATCAGGACATTAAAAACTGAGCTAGATAATTTGGATGAGACTGAGGGAAAACCTCATAATTGAAGGCAGAAAAACACCTTTGGAGACAAAGGCCCTACCCGATTCCTCTGCAAAGGTGTCAGCCAGGTCCTGTGAGGGGGCCAAGGAGCTGGGCGAGCTCTTGTCTCTACTCCCATGGGAAGTGATTTCATTCCCAAGGAAGCAGAATTTAATGGAGGTTTGCTCTCCCAGAAAGCAAAGCTATTTCAGCCATCTACAGGAACCCCAAAGTCTGCTGCCCCAGGCAGCCACCTACCCAGGCTGGCCCACGGGGCGAGCGGTGGCATAGACAAAAGCTGGGACATTTCATGGCTCGGAACCAGATCCCTTAATTCCTCTCTTTTCCCCACCAAACCCCACTGCAGCACGGGCACTGCAGAGCCAGGACAACACGTATTTTACACCACCAGAGAGAAACAACTGGCTTCTATTTTATCCCTCCACGCTACCTCAGCATCCTGCAGCTGAGAGACCCTTTATTTTCATGCAAAGGCGCAGGTTTCCCTCTAGTGGCAGAAAAAACAAAATCCAGCTCCCAAAATGAGCCTCCCACCAGCCCGTCCCCCCGGCAGGAAAAGGCCCGAGTAAGCTCTTTCGTTCTTACTCCCAGAGAGATACAACTTACTGCCCTGAGAAATGCCACGGTATTATGTGACAGGAGGAGGGCACGGGCCACCTACCAGCTCCGGAGGCTGAATGGAGGAGGTGCACATGGACTTACCAGCAGGGAAAAGGCCTGGGCAGGGTTAGGAATTTGTGCTTGTAATTAAGTGCACATGTACTGGACAGAGGAATCAAAGTAAATGAAGCTGGGGAGGAAGGGATTGGTCATTAGTGCCATGCTTATGTACATAAAATAAAACACAGCCTATCAAACAAGATACAGCATAGTGAATATAAAGCATAGGGACAGAAAAAAAAGGCATAAACACCAAACATATCTTTGTGGTGCCTGCCTGGTCCCAGGGCTTTCCTGCCACATGTGCATCACTGTTTGGGATAAACTAAACCACCAGTAATTGGCCAACCAGGCCTGGTAGGGGTGATCACACAATTCCCAGAAGATTCAGAGGTGGATAAAGCTCACCTAAGGTGGATCCCGACCATCTTAAGGACCGGAGCAGAGACTGGGATCTGGGAGGCTTTGCTGGGATGACTGGGATCACCACAGATCACCTCCAGGCTGGAAAGGAATTCAGCAGGTCGTCTTCTCCCTCCCCAGAAGTGGTGCAGGACCAAACACACTTAGGGCATCTTCCAGAATGTTGATACAACTTGTTATTGAAACCTTTTTCTCCAGGTAAGCCATAATTAGCCTCTCAGTTAGAAGTGTTTTCCTACAATCTCCTGTACATCTTCCTTGCTGTGGTTTAAGTCCTCCTGAGCTGACACACAAGCCAAACCGATCATAATCCTCTTCCTGACAACTTCTCACACATTAAAAAATAATCCTTTACCATATAGACTCTGAGTGCCCTTTCTTTGGTACAGAACACAACCTCAATCTCCTTAACTCCTCCTGGTGGTCGTATTTCCTAGGTCTCTTAGTCCTCAGTCAGAGACTGGGGGAGGGTGTTTCCCCTCCGAACAGCAGACCTGCTGCGGGCAGGGACATTTGCCAGCTTGGGTCCCCTTTTACTGCAAGGACAGACTTAAAACTGGGAACTAACTGTTGACTTCAATTAATGCTAAAAAGACAAACAGGACTATTTTGAGAGCAATTAAACTTTCATAAAACACTGCAGAGCACGCAGCTCCTCCCTTGGCTTGATACTGCTGGTCCCTGCCCCATCCTCTCTCATCCCACCCATCGGGATCACAGCTGCCTGGAGCCCTCCCCAAGCCTGGGAGGGGGAAGTCAGGCTCTCCCAACCTCCCACTCATCCTCAGCACAGCCTTCCTCTGAGCCACAATCTGTCTGACATCCAGGCAAGCAAAACAGTTGAGGGAGGGAAAACCCACTGCGCAAAAGCCAGGCTGAACAGTAATTCTCACTTCTCATTCCCTGCAAACACCCTTGGGTCAGGCTTCTCCGAGGTCCATGATGTCCTCTCCTCCAGGAGCAGTCCCTCTCTCCTTCCAGCTTCTTCCAATTCCTCTCTCTCGCGCCCCCATTCAGTGGGCACTTTTTTTCTGGGATTAATCAAAAAGTAACACTGCATGGAACTCCAGGGAACAGACAGTGTCAAATCAGGTATATTTTGCACTTACTTTGTGACTTCTCCTTCAAAAAAGAAAATGCATTTCCTCAGCTCCTGTGCACAGAACAGTTCTCATCCCTGCCCCGCTGCCTCCACGCTCACCATAAGAGGGTGCCAACGGCCCTGAACAACGCTGCTGCTCAGCTGCCAAAAAACATGCACTTTCTGCCCACGTAGGACTCTGGTCCAGGCAGCCAGTGCCGTGCGTGACATTTGGCAATGCCAAGACAAATGGAGCCAGAGTAAAATAAACAGATCAACTGCAAACCCATTAGTCACACAAGAGCGCAGCTCCAACTGCAAAACCTCTTTGTTTCCACAAGAATTAATTAAAAATCTAGGTTTTAAAGTTGCTGTAAAGGATTGATGCCACAGAGGGAAAGTATCTGTCAACATCTGGACAGCACAACCACGTATATACACTCCAGAAATAAGACACACTGCTCTGTACTTACATGCACCCTCGTTAAAGTTAATAGATAGGCAAAGGGTTCTGCAGGGCTAGGGATGAAGCCACTGACTGCAGGGCTGCTGCAGGTACTGTCACGGGTTCCAGGTCTGTCACACTGGTAGGGGCTGATCCTCCCTTTGCCAGAGGAGAAGTACACACCAGCAACCAAGATTGAGAAACTTTCTGTTCAAAGGTCAGCTCTGCCTGTTACCTTGGACTGCCCTGGCATTTGCTGTCCTGCCCCTGCACTGGGGGACAGGAGGAGGATTCCAGCTGGTTTACCTCTAGCAGCCCCAGGAAAGCTCCAGGATTCCTGGCCCCTCTAGGAGATAGCCCCATCCCTGGGTCCTCACAGAAACCAGCACCCAGACACAAGAAATGCAGAATTACAAAACGCAGACAACCTCATGAAGGGGAGGGAAGGCACTGGCTGGCTTGGCTCAACGCTAGCGTGAAGAGCAGAGATAATACATCTGGTTAAACCTTGCAAGATGAGGACCAGAGTCCTGAGGTGTACAGCACCAAGCAAGCTAGCCACAGTGTGTGTGTCACAGGGAGGTGGCTGTGCACAGCAGGAAATAGCACAGACAGAAGGGGAGAGGAGACATACACAAGGATTTTCTCACCAACTCACTAGGATGTGCTAGAGAAGCTTTGTCTGTGGGCCCAGGGGTAAAAAGCGGCTGAAGCACAGGAGGAAAGAGGGCTGGAAGGGCTGTGGAAAGCTCACCCAGACCTGCCCTAGGCAGGGTCAACCCTACCCAAACCATTCTCATTAGGGGTTTTCCCAGGCAGAGACTCAATGACCTCCCCAGGCAACGCGCTCCTTTCATTACCCTTAAGCTTCCAAAATGCTGTCTAACGTCTACCCTAAACCTTTGCTGTTGCAATATGAATTCCTTCCCTGTCCCCAGCAGGCCAGAGGACAAGTTGGTACCTCTGCACAGCTGCAGAGGTTTGCAGACTGCCAGCACCGTTCCCCAGCTCTAGGCCAAGAAGACTCTTTCATTCCTTCCTCACTGGCCCCGTCTGCCCAACCACAGGTCGTTCCTGCTGGAGCCTCCCCCAAGCAGAAGAGCATCCTCTCTGGGGGTTGGGGGTACCCCAAGACCAGGACTTATGTTCCTGGTGACTTTATCTCCTGGGTTTCACTTACAACAACCTTTTTTAAAAATCTAGGAATGACATTTCTTTCTCTGGCTAACTGGAGGATACTGCCTTTGTGGTCTACTTAGGAGATCTGCTGCTTAGTGTGTTACTCTACAACTTGTATTAGGAGTGTAAATGTACATGTTACACCCATATGTTATTATGTCCACTATTTCCCTTTTAAGTTATAGGAGAGAAGGGGAGGGACTCTTGATGAGGGAGGGGAGCCACAGGACAAGGGGGAAGGGTTTTAAACTGAAATAAGGAGGACTGAGATGAGATCTGGGGAAGAACTTCTGGGCTGTGAGGGTGGTGAGAGCCTGGCCCAGGTTGCCCAGAGAAGCTGTGGCTGCCCCATCCCTGGAGGGGTTCAAGGCCAGGTTGGAGGGGGCTTGGAGCCACCTGGTCTGGTGGGAGGTGTCCCTGCCCAGGGCAGGGGGTGGCACTAGATGGGCTTTAAGGTCCATTCCAACTCAAATCATTCTATGATACGTTCCAGTTCATCATTTGAAGCATTAATCAATATATTGATTAGTTCAGAAAGAACCGTGACAGGATGTCAAGGACCCACCACAGCACATTTCTTGACCCTGGTGCAGCTCATTCTGGGCCTAACACGTATGGGTAGCACCTATTCAGTCCAGCTCACCTATTCCACACTTTGCCTTGACAAGAGAAGGCATTAGACTCTGTCCTGCTGCTCTACCAGCACAGCCAGCGCTGAGGTTTCTGGTTATACAGAGTCATTGTCCCAGGAGATTATGGCTAAACCCCTGTTAGTATGAATTTCAACTCTCTGTCTGCTGGATTTGCAGAGATTAGCTCCAAAGCACCTTAGCTCTTCCCTTGAGCTGGAGTCTCATTATTGTAGAGTTTAAAATTCTAAAAGGCACTGAAACCGGAGAACCCAACCACTGCCTTAACTACCTCCAACTGTAAACTGATATAAGCCAGTAAACTTTGGAGGCAAAAAGCAGCTAAGCTCGTGTAAAAGCAGTCTCCAAGCTGTAAGAGCTGCTGCAGGCAGGGTTGTCTTCTAGAAACCCACCGTGATCTGAAGGCAGGATATATCTGCATGGGAATGCTCAGGGCACAATGGCTATCTATTTCCTTACTTCACGTATCAAATCTCAATTTCCCTTTCTGTTTCTGAGAAAAACTGTAACATAAAACCAGAAATTGAGACCTTTCTTAATGACCTGTAGGGTCACTGCATCTAATTCTGGTATGCACAGATTCCTTTTTGGAAGAACTTTCTTTATGAACACTTTAGTTTGATGGTTTTAATACCAGTTGCTTTTACTTAAAGGGAAGATCTGATTCTGAAGACTGAGGGAGTCAGAAAAGGATCAGAAAATCACAGAATGCTATGGGGTTGGAAGGGATCTCTGGACATCATCCAGTCCAACCCCCTGCCAGAGCAGAGTCACCCAGAGCAGGTCCCACAGGAACATGTCTAGGTGGGTTTGAATGTCTCCAGAGAAGGAGACTCCACCACCTCTCTGGGCAGCTTCTGCCAGGGCCCTGCCACCCTCACAGCAAAGAAGTTCCTCCTTGAGTTTAGAGGGAACTTCTTATGCTCAAGCTTGTGCCTGTTTCCTCTTGTCCTATCACTGGGCACCACCAAAAAAAGACAGGGCCCATCCTCCTGACACCCACCCTTTAAGTATTAACAGGTCTTGATCAGATCCCCCCTCAGTTTTCTCCAGACTAAAAAGCCCCAAGTCCCTCAGCCTTTGCTCATCAGAGAGATGCTCCAGGCCCCTCAGCATCTTTGTAGCCCTAATAATGCCAATTGCTGAAGGTCTTCAAACCCGTAAGGCTAAGGCTGACTGCACAGTGCTATACGGAGCCAGGAACAAGCAGAAGAGATGCTGGTAACAGGTTTCTTAAAAAATAGACAAGAAAAATAAGTGAAGCTGAGACAAGGGTGAGCAGTAACAAACAGTGGGTGCAAAACAGATCACAGACGTGCTGGTCCCACTATGCCCCTTCCACAGCTGGGACACTGAGGTCAGGAACATGGCCACGCTCAAGCTGGGACCAGAACGTGGGTCTCCAGGCCTGCACCACATCGTACCACCTCTTAGGGGCTCAGCAGCACAAAGGAAAAGGGAGCAGGGCTACAAAAGCAGAGCAGTGGCAAAGAAAGAGCTGCTGAGCAATGCAACAGGGTTTAAACACTTGGTTTCCCCGGGGATAACTGAGTGGGGAAAAGCTTCAGAATAGCCAAGCCAGAAAAACTAAACTTTCTAGGGGAGAGAGCACTATTTCAAATAAAAGCACTGTTTGTCCTGCAGCAGTAAAAACAAAACCAGGCTAGAATTTAACATGCAAAGCACTGCCTGGCATTCAGAACACCTTACAGCAATTTGCTTTAATGTAGCTGCTTTGCAGCACTTTGAAATCTGTTTATGTAAGAAGGAACCAGGGGCACAGTAAATTTGTTGAATAGCAGGTGACAGCGTTAAGTGGATCAACCTGCTGCTGGCTACACGGTCACACCTAGATTTATAGCTTATATATAATTTTTGCATGCTTTTGACATAAAGCTGTTGTACAGCCACAATTTTCCCCAACAGGTGATGCTCCAACAGGAGCTTTTAAGCTTTTATCCATGTAATTAAAAAGTCAGACTGGCTAACTATGTGGGAATAACATCAAGGAAACCTGGCACAATTGACCAAAACAAAGCAGGGAGGCTGCACTGGGTGCCAGCTGAGAACAGCAAAACCAACAATCCCTATTTTAGTTTACTTGTAGAAATGCAAAGTTATAAATAGGATAAACACTTGTTAATCACACAACTACAAATTGAGTTGTTGCTAGTCAAATACAAGTGCTTAGTTATATATTAACCATTCCACAGGGAAACAAAACTAAAACTCACTTTAGCATCCTTTCCTTTTACGTTGCAAAACTACCAATAAGAAATTGTAGTCCTCAGGTTTTTCCCCGAGAACCACTCGCCCAGAACTTACAATCACACAGTTTTTAAATCATGAATCCAAACACTTCCTACTCCATAGGACCAGAAATATGGTTTTCCAGCACTTGCTTTGGGGCAGGTGGCAGGCTGGCTGCCTTCAGTCAAGTGAATACAGCCTGGTATAACACACCTTGGCAAGTGAGCATCAGAAAAGCTAAAACTTCTTGTTTTCATTTTTACAGCATTCTTATTCTATCCATACAGTGACCCCCCCCTTAAATGCATTTCAATAATCAGTTTTTCTACAGACAAAACAGCACTGCCAGTTCAGACATCCAGACAGGGAACTGCAGCCACCTCTGGAGTTTTCTCTCTATCACCCAATATTTCTCAGCAGGAGATGTCAGAGTTTTTCTCTGACACCTGGCTGCTAGAATCAAGAGACATCCCCCCCGCCCCAAAAAGAACCCCAGCACTGAGACAAAACCAGTCTCCAGGAACAAGTTACCACGTGCTCCCTGTTCCACCATGTATTTCTTACTGGTCAAGAGAAGCAGTTCAGCCTTGTCTTTGAAGGGCTGGTGACTTCCAGTTACTTCACATTTATTATGAAGACACCGGATTTTCACAGACTCTTGCTCAGCTACACTGTGGTAACTATCAGGGAACTAGTACTTGTAGTTACAGCGAAACACTATGAAGCAAGCCTCCTCCAACCATTCCAAAAGAGGAAATTCATTACAAACAAGCATTTCGCGTTCGCTAAAGAAACTTTTAATTTTTAGTCACACCTCATTTCTTAGGACCTGATAATTCTGCCATTCTTGAGTTTGCCAATGCAATACTTGCACGGTCGTATTTAGGCCAGCCCACTCAAACCTAGCCAGCAATTATATATCAAGTTTTCAATGGCTCTGTATTCTGCAAATCTCTCCACTGCACCTCCTTCTGGTTACTGACTCAGGATTTACATGCGGTTCATTTATTAAAGAATTTGGGGGCTATTTCGCTCTTCTCTTTAAAGCTTCCTTAGGAGGTCTTTTTCCTCCTCTTTTTTGAAGAGAGATACTTAGATCTATGATTTTGCAGTGCAAAGGTATAGAGAACCTGTGCCAAATTTTTGCTTGCAATAGTCTAACATTTTGTGTCAGGCCACGCCATTATCTTGTTTTATAAATTAATGATTCAGAAGGAAAAGCTTTTAGAGTAAAATTTTTCACTTCGTGTACTGGTGTCTTGGCTCTTAACCCACATGCTCTTCCACCTGTTTTCTACCTCCCCGTTTCCTTTCTTGCCTTTCTAGACACATTTTTCTGACTTTAGACCAACTCTGTCCTACTGCTTTGAACTCAAGGGGAGAAAATTGTGCACAGCAAATGCCCGTTAGCAATTGCACCCCGTGGGACCTGCATCTGCAGCTCCAGCAGAAAGCTCAGTGCTGGGATGCTGCACGTACACGAGTGTCTGCACCATCAGGGTGGAAGATTCAAGCAGTGATTTATCCTCTTCCCAAGAAGACACCTGATCAGGACCTAGCATGGTCTACCTTTAGGCCCCTGCTTGCTTCTGGAATCGAGCTGAGACACACATGACGGAGAATTCCTCGGCACCTGGAAAGCTGCCACATCCCACCAGGCCCCTGGTGCACATCCAGAAACCCGCACAAACTGCGGCTTTATCCCCGGGAACAAGCCTCCCAGTCTGTTTATTCACAGGGATCCAAGGTGCTGTCTGTGTGTGCAGTCAGGCGTGAACGCTCTACGTTTCAACTCCAAACCTTTCTCAGAACAAATAAATAAACCAGTGTCTGTCGCTTTTCCCGTCAGGGAAGGCTGCACTATCCATCACAGCAAGACCGGTGCTGTTAAGGGATGCTGGGAAAACTGACCAGCTACCACAAATCACAGAAGATAAAGTTCTGTGTAGCTTAAAAAGAAATGGTAATTTTCTTCTTTATGCCAGAAGATGCCAATCTCACTTTTATTTTTTCCTTAAGAAGTCAGACATTTAAGGGCACTGAGGCACCTGAATTCCACTTGGAAACCAAGTAACTCTAAAGTTTTACCATAATGTGTGACCCAAACCACCAAGCATTCCAGGCTCTCTCCTTGGCCTGTGAGGAACAAAGCTTGCTGTAGATGAGGAGGAATCAGGTTTCCCAGGAGAAGAGAATGTTTTTCATTTGTAAAAGACCAAATGGAGGGGAAAACTTATCTTTGTGAACTCTGCTTTGGAACGGCCATCCCTACCAACATCACATTCCGTACTGGGCTCCTCTCAGGCTGACCAAGTGACAGGGCCAAGAGAAATCGAGAGGGACGAAGCCTCCAGCAGTGAGACAGCAGCGTGGTGGAAAGCACTCTTGCTCCCCACCCAGCACACCTCACCACCAGCACTGGAAAACACAACTATTGCCCAAAGCAAATAATAATAATAATAAAAAAAAGCAATAAAGAGGAAAAGCTGCCCTCATATCCCACCTCCACCCTCGCAGAAGTCTGATGGCTCCTGCACGTATCAAAGGGAGGTAAAAACTACCAGATAGGGTTTTTTTTTGCAAGCAGAGCTACGTCAGCTCCTGTGTCCTTCACGGGCTTTACTTCCACGCCACGGCCACGCAAAACACCAGCGACCTCCAGCTCCCCCCGCCACCTCCAGCACTCCTACCCCGTTGGCGGCGGCGATGCGGACGATGAGCTGGATGGCGTCCCTCATATAGAAGCGGCCGTCCCCCCCCACCACCAGCGTGGCCTCCTGTCGCTCGCCCGGCGGCACGGTGGCCAGGATGCTCTGGATGAAGTTCTCGGTGTAGTGGGCATTGCTCTGGAAGACCGTGACCCGTTTGCGCAGCCCGCTGGTACCGGGTTTCTGGTCGCCGTAAGGCTTGGTCTTCACCGTCACGATCTGCACCATGGCCGGCCGAGGCTGCGAGTTCCGGGCGGCCGCGGCCCCGCCGGGGGGGAACCGGAGCCGGCCCCGCCACCGCGCCCGCCCCGCCGCCCGCCCCTTAAAGGCGCCGGCAGCACCGGAGAGGATCCCTCCCGTTCCCTCTTTCCCAGTCCCGTACCTGGAAGGAGGGGGAGAGAGGACGAAGCCTTCCTGCGGAGCGGCGGATCTCTGCGCCGGGAGGATGGCCACGCTGCGCTGCCGGGAACTGCGGGGGAGGGAAGAGAAAGGTTGAGGGGTTCGGTCCCGGCGTGGGCTGCACGGCCCCGAGCACCTCCACAACAGGGACCCGCGTCCCCCAGGGCCACCAGTGGGATGTCACCACAGGGCCTGGCACCCCAGGCCTCGGCTGGCCACCCGACACAAGGAGGGGAGCCACCTGATGCCCCCCGAAAGGGCAGTCGGGGAACACAGCATTAGCACAGCCACCAAAAATCTGCATTTTGTTATTATAGCTCTAGTTTTCCAAATAAACATTCCAGCTGTTACAGGCCCTTTCTCTCCCAAATGTCTCCCTTTTGAAGAAGAGAGGCTTTTACCTGTGTTCAGCCTCAAAAAGAGATCCTGGAATGTTTCTCTACCTTGGTGGTACCCGGACTTAGAGCACCCCTATTCTCATCTCCTCCTGGGCAGGAAAGGTAGAACCCGCCCTGGAGAGCCCACCTATCTTCCTCTTTAAAACAATAATTTAGCAAGATCTAATCTATCAGCAAGAGGATCAGAAAAGAAAAAAAGGCTTCTCTCTGTCTTGCTGTGCCAGGTTTAACCAGACCCTACCCGCAGCAAACCCCAGGCTTTTCACGTGCAGTGATTTCTCAGCTGAGTATTTCTAGTTTCAACCATTCCTTTCCTAAAACGCAGGAAGAGTAGCATAGGGCTTCCCGCTGCCTCTACCAAGACTGGTTTTTATAAACAAAAGAAATGGAAATAATGGGAGTGCTTGCTTTTACTCTCTCCTGTACGGAGTGTCCCATGGTTTCCCAGCTCCTCCTCAGAGATGCAGCCGGGAACTTCTGACCTGTCCACACCTCACCGGAGGCGCCGTCAAACACGGCTCGCTCCCGTTTGCTAGAAACCCCCAAACATTTGTGGGGCCTCTTACAACTTCTACTTCTTCCAGACAATCCTGACAAGGAAAGTGATACCTGCCTGAAAAAATAAAAAGAGGAGAACTAAGCAGTGACCAGTGAAGCCACCTGAGCACCAGTTGCCGAAGGGCGTAAATCACAGCCGGCCTCTGGCAGAGCTCACATTTGGCAGCTGACATTTACTTGCCCAGGGTACGATTACCGCAGAGTAACAGCGGAGCCCAGGAGTTGCTGGCAGATAAATATAACTTTCCAAGACTATACTCGCTGCCCTTGCAGATGAGGTCACAGACATTTAATGTCTATTTTAAACTCCGACACTTTTTAAGCATCCAGCAGTCAGGGTCATCGTTTCCCCCCTCCCCCTTCCATTAACGGGCACTTAGAGGAGCTAGAAAAACATAATGGGATGAGTATTTTTAGTACCTCAGAGTTGTTTGTCATTGCTATTGCAGCTTAAACTTGGTGGATTTTAGTCTTCTTATTTCAGCGACCCTGGAAATAATTCATTGCTGTTCACAGTCAAGAGCCTAAAATAACTTTCCTCAAATAATACTGTTTCCTTATCACATATTAAATGGCAGACTTTATTTAAATTTAAAAAAGAGTATAAAAACAGCCAGTAATTATTCAGAACAAGTGGAAGATGAGTATTATCATCAAAAACAAATAAAATTAAAAATAATCAAATCACTTATCAGCTGGCAATATAAAACCATTAACCCCTCCCCTTTATCCATCTCATGTCAAAACCACAATAGTGTTTAATTAGGAACCCACCAGACCAATTTTAATAAAGCTTGTTTCTTCTCAGTGAAACAGTTCCAGGACGTGATGGAACCACATTACATGTTACAGAAAATAAGAGCATAATTTTGGAAAACTAGGCTTTATAAAACACAATTACATTACAACTGTCAGCTTTGTTACTGAACAGGGCTATTTTTTACTGTCTCTCAGTGGTTTTACGTCGAACTATTTGGTGAGAGAGTGGATGAGGAATAGCCTGTCAGAGGATATTACATACTTACACTTATCCTGTCTCTATGTTATCACTATACGTTCCTTAAAAGCCATCAGCAGAAGTGTGATACCAGAAGTAAGTGATTCATTGACTTTAACAAATCAAACTCTGGGAAGCATAAACATATGCCAGCTTTTTGAGAGGAGAAAGACTATAAACTGTCTAGAAACTACCAGAAGAAGTCCTGGTTTAGTCTGAAGGACTCTCTAACTGGAACATTTAACGTAAGAGGGAATGCACACAATTATAAAGCCATTCTTCCTGCTCGTTCAGCGGCACCACGTGCTGAGAAACCTGTGTACAAGAGAGAAAACAGAGGTGAAATAGTCATTTATTGGAGAACTGTGTGTCTGTTACCTGAAGTGCTGCGTAAGCAAAACGAACTGTTTCAGTACTCACAGTTAAATGATGAACATTCATCATCTATAATGACAGCTGCTCTCAAAACTTACTATCGAATTTAACTGCACGACAGTAAGAGAGCCTACAGTTTATACCAAGGGGCACCGAGCCTACAGTTTATACCAAATGAAGCCAAAATTAAAATTCATAAAACACCTCACAGGATCAGGGTATAGATATCTAAAGTGTCAGCAGCGGCGTCAGAATAGGCCCCAACCCTGCCTGTGTCATGGGACTGCATCTGTTGACGATGGGTTTGAATGCATCCACACTGGAAAGCTGTGACACATAAACCAGTTGGGACACCTCTCCTTTGAAAGAAAGAAATCATACTTTCAGAATAACAAACAATTGGGTTTTCTTTGTAAATGAATAAAGAAAAATACCATCTGCATTTATAACATATTTTCAGTCTCATTCTGTCCCTTAGAAATTTCACAAAGCCTGCCCAGCTTTGGAACTGGGATCAGCAGATCAAATAGCCATGTGGCTAAACATGATCCATAAGTCAAGTTTAAAAAAAAAAAAAAAACCAAAAAAAACAAAAAAACTAGCCATCTGCAAGCCACACTGTGCAATATTTGTATTTGTTTCTGACTGACACATGCTCGGTCTGTTTCTCACACACATTAATATATTTCTGATTAAAATTTGCTAAGTAAAAGAAAGAAAAGAAAGCCTTAGAAGAACAGTATTAAAAAATATCAGTAAATGGTATGAAAAACTGAATAGCTCTGGGGTTTTATAGCAATCTGCACAGGGAAACGTGGACACAGCAAGTCCACGTCCAGCTTTGAAACACTGAGAGGAAGACGCCACTATCCAGGTGCTCATTACCACGATAAAAGACCTGCAGAAGGAAACTGGCCAGACCTCCCATGATTTTCCCTTTCTGCTTAGATTTTGAAGTGGGCTGAACAACAGAAATCTTACCATCATGGACTTCGGTGCCACTTCTACAGCAAAAACAGTAAGTCCCCGATTGCTCAGGCAGTTCTTACTCTGCTCGTTGTTGACGTGAATAATCACTTTGTTGTCAGACTGCGAGGGGAAAGACATGAAGGAACCCGTTACTCTTAAGGGTTTAAGTGCCTGCTCTTTATGTAACAACTACACATTCCTCTTACTCCCTCTGAGCTTGCTCTATTACAGGATAGAAACACTTTAGGGACGCTGATGTCTATTCTCTTTGAAGAGTGACAGTCTCAAACCTACCTCAGCATCATCAGAGCCCAGATCCATTATTAAAAGTAACTGAAGACTCACTGGAAGAACTTAAGCACTTACAAAAACACCACTTGGGAACACCATTTAGTGAGAAAACTGTTTGTCACGGTGTGTTACAGCTTCTCACAGTTTACACAGTTCCAAGAGTTGACTCTTGGACAAATTCATACTAGATTTTTAAGTACAATGAAAATATTTCTTTCTCACGTAGCCCTTGCGCTGCAAATCACTAGAAGGGAGGACAGCGGTCAGGAGAAGTGTCACTGGATGCTTGCCCAACCTGGGTTTGCAACATCACCTACAGGCCATTTCTGAAGAGTTCTATTTATAGAGCTTAATAAAACAATTAACAAAATTGGCCATCGATCAGCCTCACCTCTGTGCCCAGTACGATCATGGAGTAGATCCTCCTGGAAACTATGGAAAATAAGGAGGTGACTGGTGACAGCCAACATGGCTTCGTTAAGGTCAAATCATGCCTGACAAATTTGGTGGCCTTCTGCGATGGAGTTACAGTGTTGGTGGGTAAGGGAAGAGCAGCTGATGTTCTCTACCTGGACTCGTGCAAAGTCCTTGACAATGTCCCACGTGACATCCTTGTCTCTAAAATGAAGAGACATGGATTTGATAGATGGACAACTTGATGGATAAGGAATTGGACGGATGCAGTCAACAGCTCTGTGTCCAAGTAGTGACCAGTGACAAGTGGTGTTCCTCATACTGGGACTGGAGCTGTTTAGCATCTTTGTTGGCAACATGGACAGTGGGATTGAGGGCACCCTCAGCACATTTGCTGATGACACCAAGCTGTGTGGCGCCGTCAACACACTGGAGGGAAGGGACGCCATCCACCCAGACAGGCTGGAGAGGTGGGCCTCTGCAAACCTCATGAAGTTCAACCAGGCCAAGCGCAAGGTCCTGCACATGGATCAGGGAAATCCCAAGCAAAAATATAGGTTGGGCAGAGAATAGATTAAGAGCAGCCCTGAGGAGAAGGACTTGAGGGTGTTGGTGGATGAGAAGCTCAACACAAGCTAGTAATGTAGGCTGGCAGCCCCAAAAGCCCCCCACATCATGGGCTCTATCCCCAGCAGTGTGGCCAGCAATGGAAAACTGGGGAGGGACTCTGGATGAGGGAGAGGAGCCATGGGATGAGGGGGAAGGGTTTGACCCTGAAAGAGGGGAGATGGAGCTGAGATGTGGGGAAGAACTTCTTGGCTGTGAGGGTGGTGAGAGCCTGGCCCAGGTTGCCCAGAGAAGCTGTGGCTGCCCCATCCCTGGAGGGGTTCAAGGCCAGGTTGGAGGGGGCTTGGAACAACCTGGTCTGGTGGGAGGTGTCCCTGCCCAGAGCCAGGGGGTCGCACTAGATGGGCTTTAAAGTCCATTCCAAGTCTAATCATTCTGTGATTCTATGAAATTAATATATGTATAACCTCTCAAAGAACACTTTCTCTGCTAAAGCTATGCAAGAAGGATCCAGTATATAAAACTGAAAGCTTGGGTAACAAAGTTCTTCAATCACCAGTTTATACCAGGCAAAGAAAACCCAAGAACACGCTACTGTACCCCCTATTCAGTTGTCTTTAGATAAATTGCAATTTGACAGAGACACTGGAAAATGTTCAATTCTTAGACAATGCTACCCAACAATCTAACAATCTCTCTCTGTTGAGAAGTGGAATAGAAACACAGTTACTTTACACAATCAGCCTCATGCAGCAAAGAAGCTGCTATTAGACAGGTAAGGATTGGCCTAAAATAATATATATTTTTCTCAAAAAAAAAAGCTATTCATGCTCACACTACAAAGGGTTTGTGGACAACAGAGTGCATACACAGTAATTTTTGAAATCTGGTATTGTTGCAGAAATATAAACACAATCTAGTGTTACTTTGCTCTTGCTGCTCTGGCATCACTTTGGTGAAGTTCTACAGGGCAGTGAGATAAAGACAAAGGAAAAAAAAATTATCAGTACTTACAGCAGTAGGAAGAAGGACACAGATACCTAGCATAGAGGGTACATACGAGTGTATTTGTGCTTGGGATGATAGGAAATGCCTCACTGACTATTCTTTCAGCACACAAATGGGCAGACAATAGATTTGGTACTGCTTGCTCTCTGAATTTGAGTCCTTTTATCTCCCCAGGTCACACCCTGACTAGGGAGGGTTAGAAGACGGGCAACTTTCTCTCCCCACTGATTAAATGCATATGTAGAATCCCTCAGGAACTAGCATATTTCCTTAATTTAATTACAGAAATAACAAAGAAACAATTATTTCCATTGAAATTATCAGTACAATAACTGAAGATAATAATCAGACGGCTTGCACTGCGGGAAGATTAGAAGATGACAGATATATGAAACTGTCTTATTACTTCTTTCCAGATATTTACAACACAAAAAAGCCTCCCGTCTACACATGCTAATGAGATTTTCAGGGAAGTGCAACTATTTGCTTCGATGCAGAGCAGAGGTATTTATGAAAGCTAACTGGTATAAATGGTAGTGGTCAGTGAATTTAATCAGACAGCATCCAGTTGCCTGCGTACAGACCTCATCTTCCTCTCTGACATATCCCCAAACATATAAATAACTCCAGTATATCCACCCTAAAGGGCGAAGTGCAGATCTAAACCTGTAGTTCCAAGGAGCCTCAGCATTCGGTCCTAATATTAGTTCACCAACCCATCCCCTTTTGCATGTTTGTCCTTTTAAAAATGTACATCTTGCTGTGGCCTTTTAAGATTTAAAGAATCTTAAGTTTAGCATCTTACTACACTGAACTTATTTCTTCATGGTTCCCAATATAAATGAAACTGGGAATGAACAGCACGTTCATTAGGATCTACGCAAAAAGGTTTAAAACCTCTGCTTCCCACCAACCACTTTTGCTTGGATTCACAATTCTTAGCTTGGATTAGTAAGAAAGCAGACCTGTAAGACTAGCCCACTAACAATTCATACTTAATGCCTCTATAAAACACAATCAATGTAAGTCACTGCTCTTTTACTTTCTTATACACACTGAAAATATTATAGTTCAAATGCTGTAGTCTCTGCTCTTTCTGTATTTCCTGTCCTTAGTATTTGTTTTCTGGCATTATGAACATATTATGTCTCCAAAATTTATCAAAATATTGAAAAACTCAAATGTGAACAGGAGCAAATATTTAGATTATATGTGAGAGTAAAACCTGCTTCCCTCATGATAATAAGCTGTCCCTTCCAAGAGCACTGATCCAGGCTCTTTAGAAATCTGAGTCATATCTCAAAAAGAGCTTTGTATCAGGCAATTTATTGTTCGTTTGCTGGGTTTTTTTTTTAATTAATTGCATACAGAAACTTGATATCGGAAAATATAATTCTCAAAAATTACACAAGGAGGGAGGAAGAGTAACAATAGCAGCCATGAACATAAAGTCCCTTACGGAAATCTCATGCCGTACCTTATTTTCAATAACGGCAGTGATTCTTCTGCCTGCTCTGTAGGTGTAGATGATTATGTTTTCGCAGCCATCCATTACTTTGGCCTCTCCTTTATTCACAACAGATTTGCAAATAGCCCTGTTGAGTTGCCAGCTGCCTGCCTCCAGATACATGGCTTTAATTCTGGGTTTGCATTTTTCTGCATAGATGTCAATGACAAAGGGGCACGCCTGCAATGGAGAAAAGGAGTGTTATCATCACTTCATCTGTAGTTTTTCACCTCAGATTTTCATCCACAGCTTCTAAGAGTAGTCATGTATGTTCTGAAATAGAATTATCCAAATACAAGCATGTCACTGAATATTAGATATTCGAAATGTGAGAGCCATGACAATCTTTTAAACCAAATGAAAGCTCAGGACAAATGCCAGTCACCGTACACTCGATACACAGTTTGGCACATTTGGCTGCAACACAGCAAACCTTCCTTGGCTAGCAGAATGTTCAGGAATTAAGATGAAATATGAATATATTTCAGCATATGAAATAACCCCGTCTCCTTCACTTGTCACACTCTTGCTATTTGTGCCACTCTGTACAGATTTAAAATACCTGCACTGCTGCATTAAGCCCTCTGATCTTACAGTATCTTGGCTAAGAGTAGTACAAGGAACAACCAGGAGTTTGCATTTTCTTAGACTCAGCACCTTGGGTTTCTTTCAAATGGCTATTGGAATGCACTCGAATTTCCAAGTTCTGTCTTTACTTTGTTAGAGGCTCCAGAAATATCAATCTCTTAAATCGTCTGAAATCGAAGAATTAAAGGGTTAAGTATAAATCTTCAGACGAACGACTAAAGCATTCAGAGAGCTACATTGTCCTTTGGGAAGCAAAGGCTGTAACCATAAACCACAGCCAGTATAAGGCACAAAATACCTACAAGAAATTCCTACCGTGACAAAAACCTCCCCAAAATCTGCTTTCTTGGAGGACAGCTCCCTCTTACGCCTGAAATGCAGAAAGACAGTTTTGTAGTTCTGCAAACGGAGAAATTACTACTTTTTATGAAATCGTTCCCCAAGATCTCAGTAGTATTTTCACTGAGACACAACTGAAGTCCCTCTACCATACTGAGTATTTTTGGTTCTGTATATATTTGTTTCACGCACATGTATTTTTATATGGTGACTACACTGGTCTGATTTAGTTTAACAATTGAAGAAATAATCAGTCTACAAAAAAAAAAAATCAGTTTTTCTTGGCAAGGAAAGTTAAATGATTAAATTATCTGCGTATTTAATGCTTTCTTTAATTTTCATAGCTTTGTTTCTATTCATTAAGGATACACTCTTTCTTCAGTGAGAGCTATTAACACTGGTTTTGGGGGGAAAAAAGTCTGTGAGAACACAGAAAGATTACAGAAAAAATCCCTGGTCCTGTAAAGCAAAGAGTGTGCCACCAGGAGCGCCTTCATTAAAATTTTATATTGAACACCTTCAGACACTGGTATGAAAGGCAACAATAACAGAAATAGCCATGTCTGAAAATTAAGATTTCTGAATCATGTGGGGAAAAAGTGATCTTCTCCTTACCCACTTCTGTTGCAGCTTGGATCAGGAAAGTGACTTTTTTAAGCAGAGCAAGTCCTGCATTTTGTAGGTTTGCTGAGAGGTCACAGTTTACCATCACTGTCTTCTCATCATTTCCCGCCAACGAGGAGCATGAATTCTTTCAACAGGTATAACCCAAGATTCCTTCCTCTATGACCCCACAAACTACTGTCTTTCTCTAAAGCAAAAGGCAAATTTCCTCTTTCAACAGTGTCAGTGCTATCCTAAGGAAGAGGACACCATAATGACTGAAAGTTACAGTGTAAACCCTGTATTAACTGTTTGGACTGGATCAGTGACCTACTGAAATCAATTTGTGACAGACAGAAACAGTCCTGCAGTTAAACACGTGCAGCAAGTTGTATGTGAAGCAGTTATTTTTGTGATACAGCTACGTACCTCTGTCATTTCTAATGCTTTATTGTAGCCCAGAGACAATAAAGTGACCCAAAGGTCACTAGGATCCCCTTCACGGTCATTGGCTTCCATGAGATTCAAATCCATAAATCCTTGTCTTGTTAGTTCATTCTTCTTCATATCAAAATTCTCTGTTTAAAAAGATATAAAAGGTAGTACTTAAACATCTATTCTCTCTACAATCACCTTTTATCCTTCCAAAGCCAAACTCCCACTTATGTGAACAAGGTTTAAAAGATGGAGTCATTTTGCAGCTTCAGGCTCTCCAATATTATTTGGAAAAGAATGTCCTTGACCAGATACATGCTCTTTGCAGCGTCCCTGTGGATTTTAGATAATGACTAGAAACAGCTGGCCCCTTGTATGATGCAAAAGAGGGTGAGATTTCAGAACAGAAAGAGTTCATATTGATTTTTTTTTTGCTAGCAGTGTCTGTTGTGGGTGAGGTTGTCAGTGTGCTGTGTATTAGGAATGGGAAATTAAAGTCTGCTGGGGCCAGCACCCATAGTGCTTGAGGTCCTTGATATATAAATGATTTACTTAGTTCCTAAAAAGCAATAGAATGCCGGTAATCCTAACACCCCTCTCCTGATAGAATATCATAGATCGACCACTCTAATGTCAGCAAACACATAATTGAAATGTCCTTGTGTCAGAAATTTTTAAAAATGGTTTTCTCATCTTCATAACAATGCTAAATCCTGACTATATATTATTAAAAAGGGATTACCAATTTAATAAATCTATCTAAGGGTACAGATGCTATAATAAATGGCTTGAACTTTGGTGTCAGGATTTATGACATTCGTCTGAACCCTTCAACTGATTAATGACCTGGTAAAACATTCACCACATTCTCTCCTTTCTTGTACACGTTGCACACGCATCCACCTCCCCCCTACTCACGTTGGGACCAGGGCACAGAGCCACGGACAAAGTCATCAAGTGTGCAAAATGTCATCAAGTGTGCAAAAGCACGTACAGGGATGAAAGCGACGAGAAACCCATTTACAGAAAAGTACTTTTGCACGAGCTTTCCATCATTTAGGAAAAATGTCCAGTATCTTAAGAGTGCTTGGAGGAGAAATAGTTAGCGGGACTTGCCAGACTTGAAGTATCTTGGCCCAAATTAGGCAAAGTGGCACAGCCTACCACAGACAACATCGTCACATCAAATACGACATGGGCCAATACATAACTATATGCCACACCAGCATTTCGGACTTAAGTTGCAGGAAAACTGTATTTCTTACAGAAACTTCTCATTTTGATACAATGGCTTCTAATTTTCCCGTTTGTCCACTCACTGCAGCTAAAACCACTGCTTCATGCACTGTATTATTAGGGCAGCCTTACAGCCTCTGGTGGTTGCAATCTCCTAACCCTGTTACAAGACAAATACGTGTAATCTCTTAAATCTCTTAAAGCACTGCAGAAAAATTCCTTTTTTTCTTCAAAATCCAAGTTTGTGGCCTAACACTCCTCCTGCCAGCTGGCACAACACCCAGGAACTTGATGAGATGAATCAACAGCTAGAAAAGAAAGTACAGCTGGAAGAGTCTTAAGCGTCCGTCAGCCTCCTCGTCTCACTCACCAAGTCTCAGCATCTCATGCTGTCATATAGCAAGATATGGACAGACTAACACACCATATATTAATCATCAAAAGAAAGATTTTTAATGAAAAACTGCTTACATCTGAAGAAAACATATAGTTGCCATAGGCATTTTCTGATGTATAATTTTCTAAACAATCACCTAGATGACGTTTTTAAATGCATCTCTAGATGTCATTTTTAAAGCACCATATCCACACCAATGTCCCTCTCAACACTGAGATATGAAAGCAGTATCAGCTTAATCTGCAGAAAGGAGATTGGTTAAACAAGTACCTGTTACAGCTTAATTCACCATATCATCCATGATTAGAAAACCTGTAGTGTTTGGCAGCTATAAAGTCTTTCACCTACAATACTTTGCAATTAGCAATGGGAGGAATTTTCTCAGCAGGTCAGTGGCACAGAAACCAGAATGAAGCAAAACAGTGGACAGGAGACTGGAAAAGGAAAGAAAAGAAAAATAAAGGGAACAATATCTACATGTGTTTTTGTTACAGGCTACAAAATACTCATTTCTTCTACACTATATAGATAGTAGGTGCTATAAACAACAGCTTGGAAGTAGATTGATAGCCCTAATGAACTTACCTTTACACACAGCCCACGCTTCCTCATCACATTTCTCACCACTAGTTCTCAGTTCAAAGAAATTGTATTCCTCCAGACTCAGGCGGCCATTTCCATCCAAATCAATTGTTTCAAATATATCCAATAAAGCCGCTCTAAGAGATGAAAAAGGCAGAGCTGTTTCCAAATACTTCCATTTCCTTTACTGTCACCTAATATTGTCAAAAACTATTCAGTCTATTTGAGAATATTCTTTACAAACAATACTTCAGTAAAATATAATTTTTAAAAAGTTATCTGTTCTTTGGAAGACACATTTTACAATTCCTATGCCTCTTTGGGAAGGTTACTCACCGGAACTCCTTGGTCAGAACCAGTTCTCCATCTTCACCTCTATACACCAGTTTTGCTTCTCCAGTAACTTGTGTTTTTACCTTCTTCAGCCTACAGCCTGTGGTGAATGGGAGCAGCCAGTAAATTCCTGATCCAAGCTCCCCCTTCCATCCGAACATCTACTCTTAAAAGAAGACGGACAAGTTTGTAAGTTACTTCTCAAATGATACCTTTCTTCATTACTAGTAATATTCATGCAAAAAGGATTAGTTACTTGAAAACATTGACAATGCTAAGTTCTTTCCTTAAAGAAAGCTTATCTACAGTGAAATGCTGTGTGATACCATTTCAAAGACACAAAAACTAGTGAATCTCTTAGTTATTATAATAAAAGTAAGGAAAATGTCCAGGACCAGAGATGAGGGGAGAACAGTCATTACTGTCTAATCACAATCCTACCATTTTTCAGTTTTGTAACACTCTTAAAGTTTAAAACAAAAGCAGACAGAAGCAGGCTGACAAAATCCACCGAGTTTTTCATTTCCTCCTTGATTTATTAGCTTTGGTCAAACTAGAAACAAAAACTTTCTAAGAGTGACAAGTGACTTAGGATTTCAGAAGAAAGCCCAGTTCCCTGTGGCTTGGAAGGAGGATGTAATGCTGCCATTTCTCTTCCCTTATTTCTGCCATAGGATAAGAATATTTCGTGCACCGTGACGTTCAAAATCATATATATGTCAAGGAAAAAGAAAATTAAAGGAAATTTAAACAAATTTTACCTTTGAAATATATGGAATACAATGAGTTTCCACAGAGTATCTGTACAGATAACCAGCAACTCAGCAATACTGGCCAACACACCACAGGATAACGTGGTCATACAGGACTTTCATTAAACTTCTATACAAGGGGCTTGCAGTTCAGCCCATCCAAAGGGCACAACTACGACAGTATTACGTCCTACCTCGCATAAATTCCATCAGTCTTGAAAGGGAACATGCACAGAACAAATATTTCTTCTCTCCTCTAGTTTGATTAGTTACAGTTTGAACTCCTTCTGAACACATGGAACTCACCCATGCAGCACTAACACATACACTAAAGATATAAGAATTCAAATAGGAATACAACAAAAATATCTAACCTCTTGGTTTTGTTGTTCAGTAAAGCTCACAAGCTGAAGATTTTCCTGAGTTTCATTTTCCTTTAGAATATACAAAGCTGTATCCACTGACAACCAATGACAGGATTTTCCTAAAAAGAAAAACATTCCCAACACAAATGCTTAATATTGGCACAAAGCTGTTTTTCTTTGAACCCCAAAGCAGCTATTTCCATGGTATTTATCATATAGATCCCTGTTAATGTAAGATGAAAAAAAAGAACCCATTATATGCTGTTGGGACTTTTTCCTATTTAGGCTGATCAGATAAATTGTTCCAAGTCTTGTGATTGTCTTACAGGTAATGATGACTTTTAATAGTTCTAATATTAAAACCTTTTGTAGTTAGGGAAGCTGATTGCATGGTTTTCTACCATTAGAACAACATCATTATTTATTACTTTTCTTTATACTATGGTTCTTAGATATTTGCAATTAAGCATGTTAGCAAAATGGTATTGTATTTTTGTCTGGTGGTCTATAAGATGTTGTTAAACTCATCTTGACCGAAAACCCAGATTATGTGCAAAAGCTGGGGATACCAGAAGATGTAAATCTCAGAAGTATAAATGTCAATCATTTTTAAGATGCAAATAGCAACACCCTCCCACACGGCACCATGCATAATCTGTTTGTCTGATCATGTATGATTTGTTTTGGGTTGGAATGGAGGCCTGGGCTTAGCTATGTTGAACAGATGCCATTTGTATCTCTTTGGTTCCTTGTAGGTGCTCGGTTTCTGAGGGCAATCAATTGTTGCAGTACAGGGCGACAATCAATCAATGAACTATTAAATTGTCTTCAAGTTAATCAGATCAAGCAAAACCATGAATGTAGTTCTTCTAGAGTTAGGAGTCAAAATTACCAAAGATTGGCTACACACCACACAACTTTGTTAAAAATGTGAAGATATTTTTGATTTCTTATAAAAAGGTAATTGCTTTGCTAACGTGAACCCTTTCCTTAATACCACTATTACACCTTCCTCTTCACAACAAAACACAAAGATATTTCTATACACAGGACAATGATATTGTGCAAAAGTAGAATTTTATTTACGTATTTATCTTAAGTAAGTACTCTTTTGGTTTCACAGAATGTCTGGACAATTCTGCAGCAGAACTAGTCTAAGGCACAGTTTAAGAGGGTGCCACATGAAAAAAAAAAAAAAAGAAAAGTTATGAGCAGAACACTGAGACAACCTGTTACTCAAATCTAATCTATTAGTATCAGATCACTTTTCCTCACCATTACAAGTCTGTTGATCAACTTCCCATTTCAGCCAGGTAGTAACTGGAAAACAACCGTTTTCCATCAATTATTGGCAGTGAAGTTTTTATTACCAACTTCAGTCAGAATCAATGACCAGCCTTTGGCACAACAGCCAGCCAGGATGACTCTAAAAAAATCTTTGGGATCTAATGGCTCCTGTTTCACAGGATTAAATAGGAAATAATCTACTTGGGAAAAAAAAAATTCCAACGTAGGCAGTAGATAAAGCCCCTTCGTAAATCACCAGAGAGAACTAAGCCAATGGTGGCTGGAAAATAAAGGTGCACAAGGCTGATCTCAGGTGGTCTAATGCTGGGCTTTGCTCTGGAAATGAAAATGGGCAAACCAAGATATAAATTTCTCAAACAAGATTCACAATCAAAGCATCAAGATACCATACTGCCATAAAAAGCCATAACTTATTTTATCTATTTACAAAAGCATGAGAGGTGGAGAATACAAGATCTTTCAGGCAATATTCAGTAAGATTTGTGCTGCTGTTTCTCACAAAGCACATCAACACCTTAAAAGCATTGCAAACAGTGCTAGTGTTTCAATTTTGTAGTACGAAATTTCACAAATCTAAGGCCAAAAATAATCTAAGAAGTTGCCTGAGTACAAAGAGAAACATAATGGACTTACCTGATTTTTGCTGCCCAGGCAGCAAACACAAAATGAGAAAGCAGAAAATATGGTCTGGCAAGGGAAGTTATATTGTCAATAGAATTCTGTCTACAGAGAAAAATGTTGCTGTATTGCAATAGCACAAAATATCGCAAAGTATCAAAAGTGAGAAAGGGAGAGATATATCAGGGGGAGGAGAGAAAATATTTTTATAGAGGAAAATTCTCCTAAGAAATAGAAATACACTTACCTTCTACCTGACGTAGGTTTAAAGGCTTGATGGTAATACATACTGTAGACCTCTGAGGTAAGTGCAACCGGTACTTGTGACTAATGATTTCACCATCTTCCTCTAAGTAGAAGCATCCTTTGGACTGTGCACACTGCCATTCCTGGAAACCAAGTGAATATTAGACATTGCCTTCATCTTTGATCAAGATAAAAGTGCCTTCTTGGAAATATTAATTAATTTGATAATTTAGTAAATCCTGCATAAAAATATACCACAAGATACAGCACTGATTTTTTTTAATTATTTTTTTCAAATGACCCTTTATGTAGTCAATTTTGCAGAGCAGTTAGTAGCATTTCACTTGTGAAAATGCTTGAGAAACATACATTACCCCAATGCTCAAGTAGTGGAAATGAAATTTAATTGCCATGAAGAATCAAACTGAATTCATGTGACTCTCTAAACTGTGTGATTTACCACTGAAAGGCTGGAATTTTGCTGCATTAGTTCCATCAGGCCAATCAAGCAAATAACACAACTCATTAGCTGAACAAAGAGGAATTATTTGCTCAGACAAATCACAGACACAAGTACTTGTCAAATTAAGTGATTCTTCTTGACTTCTGTCAAAGCTATTGGAGAGACATAAACTGAAAACGCTGATTTTGTGAGTAATATGGTTTCCAAAGAAGCCATGACTCTGCTGAGATGCTCAAACAGCTACATGCTTCAATTTTTTATTTATTTTTTTAATAGCAGGTCCCAATTTTCAATTTCAAGTATCGTTTCAACGATAGTTTTTTAGCAAAATAAAAATAAAGTCCTTAAAAACATCTTGGATGCTTTGAGGAAGGTAAGACATTCTTGATTTGCCCTCCCTGGGTTGGATTAAGTCCGTTATTTCTAGTCACTCTCCTAGCAATGGAAGATAATGTCCTCAGCAGGAGAAGACATGAAGGTTGTAAACAGTCTTCATCAGTGCTGCATTTCATTTCTCCTCTTAAAGAGCCAATTCTCATGACATCACGCTCATGCTCAGTAGATGTTACTTTACAGTCCATGACCTAAAGGTGTCAGGCAAGAACTGGACTTTACTAGTGTACATACACCCAGGGTGCCAAGTAACACACTTGGTAATACACGTAGCTCTGATCCTGAATTTACAGTTGTCCATTCAGAATTCCACATTTCAAGATGATATATTTTACCTGGGACTGGTGGATTTAAGAGCTACCAGCCCTGTGCCACAATTTTGCCACTGATTTCTGTGGGAACAGGATCAACTCCTCTATGTTAAACTTTTCTCATTCCAACATTACCAAAAACTGCAGAATCTAATACTATCTCTCACTTTGAATCACTCTTATCTTACAAGTTTCACCCAAATAGCACAAACTCAGCTATGAAAGGAATCTTCACACTAAAAGAATAAAAATATATCATCCTGAAAATATGGTTGTGAATAAACATTGAGAATTCCAAATTTTACATAGGTGGAAACCATCTTAATCTCAAAATACTTACTAGTATGGTAAGACTACCCTGTCCCATCCAAGATGTTGATCTAAAGGCAACAATTATTTAATCCTCACTACCCCAATAGTTTTGGTAGCATAATGCATCATACCAATTTCAATGTCAGATTCTGCTAATTATATTTGCATACAGCTGACAAGAAGGAGTACTTTAATTGCAAACACTATACACTTTGCAACTCACTCTCTGCTGTTCTTTGGAGTTTGGGGATTTTTAAAGAAAATTAAGACTTTGCTAAGGAAGTTCTAAGAGACAGACTTTAAAAGTAAACACACTTCCTCTGAGCATAGGCTATTGAAAGGGCAAAGATCAATTAAGCTACCTAAAATAAAGTGGGACATCCAATCCCTGATGGAAACGAATATCCCAGTCCTTCCACTCCCATAATCTTTCTTGCTAATGAAGAAACATGGCTGCTTTTCAAGACATAAAAGAGCACAGCACAAGTTTGAACAGCTGCCCAAATGTCCAATAACTATTAAAAGAGATAGCATGACAATTTTCATGTACAAAAATTACTGTAACAACCATGTTCTATCCCCCCTTTCTCACTATGGCAGTGGTCTGCAAACCACCACCTCACAGATAGTCCATGGACTTCAACTTTGGCCTGTTTGTTTACCTTCTGTTTTCTAGCTGTTATTTCAGATGAAAAATCCACAGTTTTTGCAGGTTTTCATTTAGATAAACATGGCTACAACAGGGACATCGAACAATCCCAGTAAGCAGGGAAAACATCTCAAGGTTAAGACGTGAGCAACAGCAAGCAAAAGTTGGATAGTGCTTTAGGAATCAAATGCTGAAGTGCTGCTGTTCTTGCAAAGAGCGTAAGGTGGTGCTACATTCTCTAAATTATCCACATCAAATTAGTAACAGCTACTTACATTGGGAAAGATAAAAGATGATTTTCTGGTTTTGTTTTTAGCATGGCACTTCAAAGCATAACAAGGGTTGTCAAATAATAGCTAATATAGCAGGAAACGTTTGTATTCGAAATGTTAATCATCAGGAATTGTTAGGCCCTACCTACTGCTGCCAGTGCTGGCCGCTGCCCGAACAGCGCATTGGACTATTCCAATTTAAGTTAATATTGAAATTGTCCACGCATTCATGCATACTTCCACGTAAAAAGGGATGTTTATGCAAGGAACTGTTCCGGTGATTAAAGCACAGAGCTTCAGTTCAACATTTTCTCTTGTACAAACCTGTTCCGTGTTGCTCATGCACATCTGTAACACTTCCAGTAACTGTCTATTTTTTTTTCTCCCCAAAGTTATTTACACGGCTTTGAACATGTCACAAAACTCCACTGACAACAAGAAGAACAGAGAACATGGAAGAATGTACTGTGAATACATTCTGTGTTTTCTAAGGGTTTTTAATTTAGACATTCACTACGTTTTGACTGCCAGTCTCCTCCTGACAAAAAAAAGTAAAGCTGGCATTGCTCCTACTTCATTATGGCAATATTTTCTTACTGTCCCAAAAACTGCAGAACGGCAGAAAAAAAATATATATTTCTGACTATAAGGTAAATAGGAAGAAATTCTGGGTGCTAGATTCTGATCTGCACCCAAATACATTGCTGTGTATGTATCCATTGATTTTGACTGAGTTTATTTCATGTCCTTAATAGTTAAGGCTAAGTAAAAATAGTAGTTCTACTTACACCTTTTCACATTTAGGGATTGCTTTCAGTTTTTGTATGACACTATCAATAGCAATCGATATCTGCTTGGGTTTTTTTCAGTCAGATCTTACCAGCTTGTTCAAAGAAAGAGGAATCCAATATTGGGAAACTGTGCGATGCTTTTATATGCTACATATCATGTTTGAACAAGGTGAAATTGCAGGTTAAATTGCATGGAGGTCCAGATACCTAAACAGACTGCCAAAAATTCCTTTGAGGTTATGATTTTAAATTTTAATATAGAACAAGTGTCACCGTATAGCAATGTCGAAGATATAAAGGACTTCAGAGTTCAATAACAAATACAGAGTTGTTATTTGAAACAAAAATGTAGCTCATGAGAACAATCAGTTCAGTTTTCTAGCAGCACTTCTACTATGTGGTCATAACCATTTTTTCCCTTTTATACAGGAGTCTCAAGGTGCACATTTTTAATGTATCCTAGCAGTTTCCAGTTAATGTTTTATATTTCTACAGCTATTACTTTCTGTTGAAAGAAAACTAGTAAAGGTTCAGTCAAGAAAGGGAAAACAAAAGAAAAAGATCAATATTAACACTCTACAAATATTGACTTAGGAAAGTGACTTTGTTGTCTTTCTCCCACAGGAATTTATATTGAATGAGTGATTTATTTAAAACAAAATACTGAGGGAACATATTAGTCTAACTAAAAATCAATATTTTCAGGCTACAGCATGTATTTACAAATTAATGCCCAACAAAGTGAATATGCTCACAGATCTGTTATTTATTTCCAATTACCTTTCATATAAAGGTTTATGATACACAATCTTTCAGACTACTTAAGCATTTAAAGTTCTCACCAACCTAATAAATTATTAAATTTTAAATTTCTCAAAAAGTCATTAACCGCTTTATCCAACAGTGGTTTCATTTATAAAAAACACGCTTTCTTCTATTAAACCTTCACACCTGAAAAATTATTTTCAATAACTAGATGTCAGCAAAACCAACAGTATATAAAAATGTTAATAAGAATATGTATGAAGAAACCTCTCAGTAGTTTATAGCTGCCCTTGACAAACTATTAATAAAACATAGGTGAAAAATCAGAGAAAAATGGTTTCTTATTTAAAATGCAATAACATATGTGCCTAGAGGAAAACAGCATAATTTTCAGTAGGACTAGCTTAACGTGATACCTTCATTGTGTCTGGCTCAATTAGCTTTGTGTTCCTGTTGCTACCGGCACCCACGCTCACGGTGGTAGAAACGGACGCTTTGCAACTTTGAGCTGATGATGGTCTTGAAGGAGTCCTGCTATCACCTAGAAACACAGGTATTTAGTTACAATTACATTCTCTCAAGGTACTCCTTGTGCTATTTATCGTAGAACCTTACTTTTAGAGCCACACAGATTAAAATTAGATGACAAGATAAGGTGACTTCCCTTATAATTATGTAACATTTAATAATTCTTTATTTCCCTGACTGTACATCCCAGGGCATACGAATGGCAGAACCTTGGAATCCAAATCTGCCTGAAGGACAAAAAACTCTTACCACGTGATTACCTGGATTTACCTTAGGAGGATTTACCTCCGAAGTGCATAGGTTTAACCTGCTTCTAATTTAAAGTTATTTCTCTTCAGGAGAATGGAGTTTCCTACAGGATCTTTATGTTGGGACAACTCTGCTGGAACAGTTGTTGTTTTAGCTACATAAACTCAGTCTTCATCACCATTTTGTCACCTGTGCACCTCTTCAGTACCACCTAGAATGGAAGCAATCTCCAATAGCGTGTGTGACACACAAATGTTTCATACGTGGTACTTCTGCGGTCTGTTGGCCTGTAGTATTTTTCCAGTTTGGGAAGGTTTGTAAGTAACTTTGTAACTTCAAGAAGAATGTTAAACTCTCACATTGATTGTGCTTTGAAAAGTAGCCTTGATAATTTAAACAGGCTGTTTATGATACGTGTTTAAGGTTTCATCTCTGATATGAGAAAGAGATAAATGAATTGTTCTGCTGCAACACAGAATCATAGAATTATCTAGGTTGGAAGAGACCCTTAAGGTCATCTAAATCCAACCATCAACCTAACTCTGATTAACAGAAAAATGTCACTAAACCATGTCACTAAGCACTATCTCAATCCAACTTTTAAATCCCTCCAGGGATGGTGCCTCCACCACTTCCCTGGGCAGCCCATCCCAAGGCTTAATAACGCTTTCTGTGTAAAAATTGTTCCTGATATCCAGTCTGAACCTCCCCTGGCACGACTTGAGGTCATTTCCTCTTGTCCCATGGCCTGTTCCTTGGGAGAAGAAACCAACCCCCCCTGGCTACCCCCTCCTTTCAGGGAGTTGGAGAGAGCGAGAAGGTCTCCCCTCAGCCTCCTCCAGGCTGAACACCCCAAGCTCCCTCAGCTGCTCCTCACAAGACTTGTGCTCCAGACCCCTCACCAGCTCCATTGCCCTTCTCTGGACCCACTCCAGCACCTCAATCTCTTCTTTGTGGCGAGGGGCCCAAAACTGTACACTGCACCCAAGGTGGAGCCTCACCAGTGCTGAGTGAGCATTCTGAGCATTCATTCTCTCTCCTCTCTCTGGATTGTGTCACATGAGAGTCAAAGAAAATTGCCCTTAAGAATTTAAGGCTTTCAGATCATAGATGCAGCCAAAGCCCATTTGAAAATGGGGGTCAGATGTCCTACTGAGACATTTATGCAATTGCCACAGTAAAAATTTATATTAGTCAAGAACATCCTCACTCATCGGAGAACAATTAAATAAATACTCAACTATTCATTGACCCAGAGCATGAACTCCAACAGAATGAAAACTCCCACTATGAAACACAAATACCTTTTGCTGGTGCTAGTTTGGGATCAGTTTTCCTCAAGATTCTCGGTGACGGTTTGGACACCGGCAGTGTGATCCCTTCAGAGGAAGTTTCAGTTTGATTTCCAAACTGCTGCTGCCTCAGTCGACTATCAACTTCCAGCTTCTCTCGTGCAGCCTTGCAGCACTGCTCACTGGTTGTCAGGTATAAGTCACAAAACTTTAAATAAAGAAAACTAAGCTTTTAAGTGAAATGTTCCTTCTCACAGTTTTCAGGATTAAAATGTAACATTAGAAAGGAAAGGATAGGTCAAGAGATATAATGCATTTTCTCTTAAAGCACAATATTAATTTTCAGGATCAGGGTAACCACCCAAGTAACACAGTAAAAACAGAGCCATGATTCAACAGGGACATCCAATATTGAATCAAAATTAAGTGTGACTTTCAACCCAAGAGGTGATTTATATTTCTTTCCAGATACTTGGAGACTAATTATTATTTTTAAATATGTATTTAATGGGAATTGTTTTTCTCCTATGAAACTATATTTATGTACAAAACCTTCTGGAGTGTTTATTCAGATCAAAACTTAGTCATTGCTTAGAGATGATGCCAAAAAAGGCAGTAAGATGTTGCGTCTTCAAAATCAGACATTCAACATGTACAATAAGAAATTATAAAAAGTCAGAGACATAGCATCTCTCACTGATTGGCTATGTTTGCTGTCAATTGTCATTTTTATCCTGCCATTCCTTTACTCTCTTATCTTCACACACGCTGTCAGGCTTTGTGCTTACTATTAGGCTCTGCCCAATACGTTAGGTTCACTTTCAGCAAGTGACAGTTTCAAGGATAACAGCCAGGGCAGCATATTGTGAGATAAAGCCTGGGAAACAGTAATTCAGCCCATGTAAACAGGCAGTCAGGTGGGCCTCCTCTAAGGTCATCAACTGACCAACACACAGAGGTGGTGTATATAGCATTTGATAGTGCTAATACCGTCTATAACATCAAGCAAAAAGCACAAGAACAAATAATACCACTCCGTGTGCCATACCTTCTTGTAGTCAAGTTTGCCACCACAGTTAAAATCCGCTTGTTTAATAATGGCACTCACTTCATCCCGGGTCATTTTTTCACCTCTCTGCAATAAAAACAACTCAGTTTGAGTTCCTAATCAATGCTGTTCACCTATAGCACACATTTAATAAAAACACAAAGACAGATTATCTTTCTATCCTTTTAGGGAAACGTATCTTGCAATACATTTAAACGGACTTGGATTTGAATTATCAAAATAGAAGTCAACATCTTAAAAAATAAGCCCCTACAATACTGAATGGACAAATTGCATCAGTTTATACAGTTTTGTGGTGTTTTCTGGAACCCTACTGTGCATGAATACTTACAGCAATTTCAGAAAATCTTGCGTGAACTGGGGCATCTTCAGAGGAACCTAGTTCCAGCTATTTTTTAATGTCATTATTTTAAGCCACATTAGTGACATGTACAGGTAAGCCTTATGACACTTGCATGCTTTGGGCTGACAATGCAGATTATCTAACCAAAGGATGGGCTTGCCCCAGCACAACTTCTCTTAAGACCCCAATGAACTACAGAACATCATAGCTGGGATAAAACTAAACCATTGACCTTAGGATTTTATGTGTAAATTGGCTAAATGTTATTTTTAAACATGGTATCTGAACACACACACAGACAACTTGTGAGAGGAGAACAGCATAGATATGTCATCAACTGTCTTAATAAAAGTTCATAACACCAAAAGGGAGCAGAGGGACTGTGTAGTGCAAATCCCCCTTTTCTCTGACTTAACCAATGCAGAGACACGTGCTTCCCTTTCTGTTACTCCACCGCAGTATAGATACGATTTCAACAAAACACTCCTTGAAAGCATTAAAAATATATTCTCTGCCAGCTTCCACCTTCAAGGCACAACTGCTGAAAGAGACTAAGATGTTATCAACTGGAAGACCATAAGAGGAAAAATGGAAGAAACTTCATAGCAAACCAGAGTAAACTAGACCTACAATTGCAGGAAAAAATACATGAATCAGTTATTCATTCTTTTGATGAGGAAATTTTGTTTGAACATTCAGAATTGTTTCCAAAAATTTCTAATAATGGTTAAAGATGGATAATTAAGTTTCTACTGATACTTACTGTTGTAAGAATTTTATAAAGTTCATCATGTAAAATATATCCAGTGTTATCTGGGTCTATTTTTCCAAATGCTTCCAGCAGTTCAGGTTTTGTAGCTGGTTTTTCTTTCTTTAAAATGGCACAAAAATCATCAAAATTCAGTGTAGTCGTTTGTGAAGTCCAATATTTATTAACTGTCTTCTGAGATGGATTTCTTCCAGCCTGATGAAGTACTGAAGAATAAAACATACTATTAACTGTATATTCCAGCTGTCAGTAAAGGAGTTTTTTCCAAAACATCCCTTAATCACTTTCCATATTCAGACATTTTTTTTTTAATTAAAGCCAAATCAAACCAAGGGAAAAGCATGTCTGAAGGACAGTTCTGCTTATAGTCTCAATCCTGTACTCTACTGATACAGACTGACTGTGACCTTCCCTGGCCTTGGATTCTGTGGTTTGTAGCAGTGAGGTTCAAGCAGCCCGAGGGGCAGATGATCTCACTCACATATTCTTTTAAAAGGAGTCAGCAAACAGGCAATGCCTGGCACCCTGCATCATCCCTCACGAACTCTGATCCAGCAAGGAGATGACATATGCTGCACTGCCGAGAATCACATCCACTTTCTTCTACAGAAGAAGGAAGAAAGCAGACAGCAGTCTATGACTTTATAACACAACAATATCACAGGAATTATTTTGCCTAAAGGCTATGATCCACAGCTTTGTGCACTGTTCCACTAAACTCAATGGGATGTCTCCCTTAAAGAAAGTTAATGGGTTCAAACTACTAAGTAACCAAAATATCTATTAATTCAAAGACAAGCTCCTCAAAAGACAAGAGTAAATTTCAGCCCAGTGTCTATATGCCCTGTCTTAACACCAAGAACCTATTATTTGTAAGCTTGCACATTATTAGATCCTGTTTCTACCAAGACCCACATAAGTCTTCCCATTTACTTTGCTGAGAATTGAGAACACATGTAGAATTTATCTTAAACAATCTTTTATGTCACATCTATACATTTGAACTTATTAATTCAAATTACGCAGCAAGAATTTCAAATGTAAAGGGAATATCTTTTTCCATACCAAAACTGTTAAGGCCAACAGCCAATATGCATATATGCAACCAGTCCTACTGCTCCTACACCTGGCATTCTTCAAAATTAATTTGCTGGATCTAGTTAGCCACTTAAAAGCCTTTACTGAAGACATCCTTTCATCAGTTTCCAGCGTGAAGAAGGTATTACGTTAAACTGAAATTCAATTCAAATGCACAATCTGTCTGAAACTGGAGGGATGCTTTTATATCTTCCCATATAATCAGTTTTTCAGGGAAACGTGAGAGATCCTTCATCTCTACCTAGGCTGGCAATTGGGTTTTTAGCCAGCTGACCAATGACCAAGTCTATCCTGGCTGACAGCAGTTCAGGGGCATCTGTGAAATGAGGTGGTGGCATCGTTACAAATCTCAGTAGGCAACTGTGTCACCACAAAAGCAAACAAACAAAACCAGACACCTTTGTTGCTAATCTTCAACTGAATGCCAAGGACTAAATAAAGATTTCTGCCCTGCCACCTCTAGAAACGAGTCAGGAGAATACAGCAAAGCTCGCATCTTTCTCCACACAACACTTAGGCACATAGTGATTGTTTAAGGATTTCAACGTCAAGGTCAGCCAAAAAAGGGACGTTACTCTGTGTGTTTGTTTAGAGACAGCCAAGTTCCCTGGAATGTCGATAGAGCACAGTATTCTCTTACATTTAACAGAGTATCCTTCAAGTACATGCCAATTCTGTATTTCTGTATATCCTGGGAGATCAGCACTCGCCATGCTCTACATGGCTTCCAAGTTCGTATTTTTGAAGGTTCAATTAAACTGCACCTTTTATTTACACTTCTTTACAGACTGATTCTACTAAATACCTTCAGTATTTAAGGTAATTTCACAGGAAATGAAGCCACTTACTGTGAATATGTAAAACTCCTATAAATAAAATTTTGCAGGGCCAATCTGTAAGTAAGCATTTCACAGTTTACAATATTAGCCAAACATTACATAGCACAAGATGCTTAAAGACTGACATGACTCATTTGATAAATGCCAGAATTTACTTAAAATGCAATATAAGTCTATAATAACTTGCAATCCTTACAAATTTTAAAAGAAACCCTTAAGTATCTCCACAGAGACCAGGAGTCTGAGCCACTAATTGCCCTTTCTGAGTTGACTTTGAAACCAAAATGCCCGAACGCTTGCTGTCTAGTGAAGTGGCATATGGATAGAGATGAAAGCCAAAGCATATATAAAAGAGATGACATTTGTTCACACCGCTTCTATCTTGACATCCAGATTATCCAAAACTATCATTAGGATGTTATAAAGGCACTTTTATTACAGCTCACAAAGCCTGGATAACACTAAGTCACATGCTGAAAGAACGTCCTTGCTAATAATGCCAGTTATGACGGAGATCTGTGCCAGGGCAATTGTCTGCTAAAAACTGAACTGAGACCAACTCACTTCACGCTTTGTAGGAGGAAAAAGTTATTGCAGAAATGTCACAATCAAAAAGCAGTACCTCAACACACTTCAAGTGAACAACAATGCTATAATCCAACTTGGTGATGCTAAACAGGTCACTTAGGTCCCCTGTGAACTGTCAACTGGTATTGGCATTTGCCCATTCAAACTAGCAATTCACAGATAAAAAACTCTGTGTAATATTCCCACTTCCACGAGTCATCCAACACCTGGCAACAAAGATTAAGGATTTGAGCAAAAAAAAAAACTTTGATGAACAGTAGCTTCTGTAAACTTTGAAAAAATCACTATGTGACATGTTTTGTAACAGGTAAATGATGAAAATGTCTTCAAAGATACAGACATCAACAACTGAAATCTGAACCCTATCTAAAACTACCGTAAATTCCTTAAAACTGTTAACAAGTTTATGCAGTGGGATACTCTCACAACTGAATTGCTGACTGCTGTTTGGAAACTACCTGCCATAATCATCACACACCACAGTTATGAGGAAAAAATACCATTACCTAAACCAAGTTGTTCCTTTGATTTAATATTTTCTAAACTGCTTTTCAAAACCGTTAGATAGGCTGCTCGACAGTTCATATAAAAGATTGCTTCTTCTGCATGCTGGGACTTCTTTGCTTGAGAACTTTCTGAGCGTGTGACTTCCTGAACAGAGAGGGAGGCGTTATCTTCAGGACTGCCGGCCATTCTGTAAAGAATGCAATTACAGATAGAATTTGTTACTTTCTTGTCTGTTTAATGACGTCTCTGCTTTATCCTCTGAAACACAGACTAACACAAATTATCATAACAGTTAGGTCATATGTTCTAAATCTGGAATGGGAATACATACCTACACTTGTAGATAGGCACCATGGGATCCGCAAACAAAAAGAGCTTGAGCTCTACTTATTACCCACAATTTATTCTTTATTGGCAGTTAAAAGTTTCCTTTTATTGTATTTTATTTTTATTTCAGACATTTTATATCACAATGATTATATAGCCATGTTATTTGAAAGCATAAAAACAAATTCTCAAATTATTTGTGACACAAACCATTACGATCCACACTTAGAAGTTAAACACTAGGACTTGTCCTTACTAGACATTTCTACTAGAATTTCTACTCTTGTCACGTTATCTAAAATCTCCAAATGACACAAATAATGGGAGAATTTGTACAGAAGTGCCTTGTTGGCTGTGATGACTTTACTACCATTGTTTATCCCTAACATGATTTGTCATCGTGGTAAATTAATGAATTATACCCATACCTACCTGTTTTGCTCCCAGTGCCACTATCACTGTTGCTACAGTTCACCAGCAGCAGCAAAGTGGCTTCTTTTTGTTTTCCTAAACACACTCCAGATTAAACATGGCCACAGGTGTGAGAAGTACAGAATTATTTAAAAGACTTTTGCACCAAACAATAATAACAAAGTAAGTATTATCAAGAATGGATGCAGCGCTCATCGGAGAGTGCTCTGTGGCTGCATGATCACAACTGACTCATGTCATGTCAGGTTCTCTATTTTATTTCTTGGTGCTAACAGCAGAGGCAAAGCTCCCTTTGTCCTCCAGTGAAAACTACATGTAACTGTGCTTATGCTGAACTGCCTATTTGTCAGGATTTCCTCTCTCAACTCAAAAGCTGACTTTCATCTTTCTGAAGCTGATTTAGCCAGAAAACGGGGTAGCTTTACATAGCCTCAGCAGAGACACTGTGTAATGTCATAAACACCACATAACATTCCATGGTAAAAAAGCAATATAGTAATTACTAAATTGATTACACGCTTTTTTCTGGTTCCCATACCAGAATGGGCTTTTGTTTTCCGTTTTTACAGTTATACCTTAATGAAACATACGGCTAACAGTAACACTGGTCAAATTTTAAACCCTTAATCCTTCAAGTATTTTAAGTTAAATACACTGAATTGTACTTTCAAGAGTTATCTAAATGTAATTAATAGAAACAAAAAGTCTGAAGTTAAGAATATGCACAAAACTGTGTAAGAAATCTTTTACATACACTACCCATGTAATTTTGGAACAATGAAAAAAACACGAAATGCATTTTTGCTAAGTTATTAAAAAGTTTCAAAGCAGCAACTAATTCTGTTTGCTCACCAATGGCCACCAAACTTTAACAGCAGCTTTCTACTTTTACCAAGGGTGATTAAGGTTTTTAGAAGGCCATCACAGAGGGACACTAAATCGTGTTGTACTGTTGGTCTAACAGCCTCTCATATTATTTTATCCAATGTTGACTTCAGAAAATATATTCCAGTATAATAAATTGAATATCTCAAGTTCAGCAACAAGACAACGACATCATAGGGTCCCCTTCAGGACTCATTGGATTTTTACTCAGGAGGCCTAAATCACTCGCACCTTCTTGAGTTATATAGGTCTTTTACACTTGGGAAAGAAAGATAATAATCGCTTATCATGGATGAAGTACCCTATTTATAATACACAGGCCGCCTGCTTGACACTTTAATATTACACTGGCATTAGAAGGACCCCATAGGGACACTGTGATACAGTCTGGTTACTGCAAACGGGTGTCACTATAATTAAGCGCCAGTGTTACACATACAAAATGGAAGTGGGTTAAAGTCAAGGAGGAAAAGAAGAATAAATGTTAATTTTCCAGTAACTAGTTTATAAAATGTGAACTCTCGTTTATACGCCTTAGACTTCCCATTACTGAGATATTTCTTATGTGGGCCACGGCTCTGCCAATACATCGCTCAGAAATCCAGTGAGCAATGGCCTAGTAGCAGCACTGCCAGAAGCCCTGTGGCTTTCTTTAGGTGGTTACGCTTTTTACTGGACAAATGACACTTTAGACAAAATAGACAGAAGGGAGCAATCCGGCCTCAGCCACAAAGACAGGACAACAGAGCCTAAGTACTGTTACTTTCAATTCTAGTTCGATGATTCCAACAAATAAAAATCCTCTTCCAAACAGGAATTAAGTCATACCCTTCTTGGCAATCCTGACCTTTCCGAGGCTGTGGTTCACCTCCATCCACAGCAAAAAATGGGCGAAACTTCACTCTGTAGATTCCTAACCTTCCAAGCCCAAGCGCTCAGGCCTCACTCACCTGAAATGAGGAAACTTTTACCACATGAATTTCATTATCTCCCTCTCCAGCGGGCGCAGGCATCTTCTCGAGCAAAATTTCCCACCCACCGCCAGGGAAAAAACATTCCAAACCTCTTTCCCCCAGTCCCTTTAGGTGAGGGATCAACTGCCCCGCTCTGCCCGGCGGCCCCAGCCACCCTGAGGGGCCGGCTTTGGCGTCGCCTGGCCTCACCTCACCTTCCCAGCCCAGCACGAACCTTCCCGAAGCGGGGAAACCGCCACCGACCCAGCTCTTACCGCCACACAGCACCAAAAGCAAGGCCTAGGAGCCGGCCCTCGGACCACTCGAGCCGGAGCTCGCGTCCCGTTCTCTCAGCGCCGTTTCCAGCCGGCGGCGTTTGGCCGGTGCACGGCGGCGACAGCGGGAGGCGGGAGTTCTGCAAAAAGGCGGCGGGAGCAGCTCCGGGCGTCGTAATGTCGTAGGTATCGGGTAGGGGCGACCAAGTTCGTTTCTGAGCGCCGCTCTTCTCCTTCTCCTTCTCCTTCCTGCTGGGAGCCGGCGGAGCGGGGCGGGCGGTGGAGCCAGGGCCCGTGTGGGACGCGGTGATGCAAAGCGCTTCTCCCCGGCGGCCTGCCGGCTCCTCTATGGCGGGGAGCTTGTTCCCTGAGGTGAAATGTGCTTCTCTGGTTGTCCCGGAGAGGGGAGGAGCAGGCGGCTGCAAGGAGAAGGGCGGGTTGTGTTCCTAGCTCTGTTTTCCAGTTGTTGGATGGCACTGGGAAATAGTTAAGATGGTTGTTCCTCGGGACAGGGCCTTGTCCAGGCAGAGTTTGGGTGGGCGATGCCCTTTGGCACGGGTAATGCTTCATGTATGTTACGTGTTCCTGAGGTGCTGTCTCCAGCTCTAGGGCCACCCACATCAGAAGACCATGGGCCTGTGGGAGTGGGTCCAGAGGAGGCTATGGAGATGCTGGGAGGCCTGGAGCCCCTCTGCTGTGAGGACAGGCTGAGAGAGTTGCGGGGGGATTCAGCCTGGAGAAGCGAAGGCTCCAGGGAGACCTTCCAGGCCCCAAAGGGTCTCCAGGAAAGCTGGGAGGGGTGTAGGGGTGGTGTGTGACACTTTTTACAAGGGCATGTAGTGATGGGACAAGGAGTAATAGTTTTAAACTGGAAGAGGGGAGATTTAGATTAGATTTCAGAAGGAAGTTTTTCACTCAGGGTGGTGAGAGCCTGGCCCAGGTTGCACTGAGAAGCTGTGGCTGCCCCATCCCTGGAGGGGTTCAAGGCCAGGTTGGAGGGGGCTTGGAGCAACCTGGTCTGGTGGGAGGTGACCATGTCCAAGGCAGGGGCGTTGCAAGGATGTGACCTTTCAGGTCCCAACCAAGGGACCTAAGGATCCAACCCAAACCATTCTAAGATTGTATGTCTGTTCCCAGCTTCCTCAACTGAGGGGATCGTTTATCTTGGCAAGCCTGTGAGGCTGCTGTAGGGGGAGGAAGAGAGACAGGAGCTGCGTCACAGATGGGTTGTGCTGAGTTTCACTCTGGGGGTTTGTGTTGCAGGCTGCTGTGGGTAGGTATGGCAGGCCGTGACACCTTCCATGTCCATTTGCCATCAGGCAGTATCTCTTTGTAGTGTCTCCTGTTCTTATTTATCCTGTTCTTAGTAATTTATAAAGCAGTAGTCATGTAAGTCTGATGCTATTCTTTTGTATCTTTGCTAATCGTGGACTTCTAAAGAACAATAAAGAAAATGTGTAGGATGTTGTTAACTTCAACAGCAGTGAAGTGAGGCCGTAAATCTTACACTGTCTGTATATGGGCTTGGATATTTCCCCTGTTTTCAGCTCCTCATGGGATTTCAGAGATGACATGTTAGAGCTGACACAGGTTCCTAACTTCTTCCAGTTTTTCTTTTGACCACTGGTAAAGTAATCATGCCAGGAAGTAGTAATACAAGGGAAATTTAGCAATATACAAGCTTTGATTTTTCTGGTCTGTTTCTCACCAGTTGCACACTAGTTTGAACTGAACATAGAAAATGACCATATATTCCTTCTGCTTTTCCAATTAATAAGATGTTTTTACTGGTAGGTTTTGAAGATGAAGCAAACTATAAGTAGCATAGAGGTGTTTTCAGTAATGGGTTGTTGCATTTTTTTCTGCAGTAAAGAAAAAACTTAAGAGGAAGCTAACTAAAATGGCTTCAAAATGCACTACAATAATTCCTAGGGTATTTTTAATGGAAGAATACAGACAAGTCCCTGATTCTACATGTGACCGCTACCATTGCATTCATTCCTAAATTAATTATGAAGGGAAGTTAAGTGTATATGGAATTAAAAATAATATTTTAAAATCCATTTCTTTATAGAAAGTTAGATTGCGTACCTAGACTCACTGTTAAGCAGATAAGTGATTTTATCAAAGCGCTATTCAAGTGAGTAAGAGTCTCCCAATATTAGCAAAGAACTGAAATACGACCTGGAGTGATAGATGAACAACGTGATAAAACTAATACCTAATTCTTTAATCTGATAAATATTATGGGGAAAATAATCATTGCAGGTTTTGCAGCTACCTATAAACATGTGTCATCATACTCTCATAGTTGAGAAAAATAAAATAAGCTTTATCAGGGAATTTTGAACAAATTCAAGGGTATAGAACTTGGGCAAGTAAGCTGTTGTGTACTGTCTTTGCAGATGCTGCGTCTTTCTATGTCCTTTTCTTGTTCGCAATCTGACATTTGATTCTAAACCACAGCCAAAGCAAGGCTCTTCAAGCCATGTAAAAAAAAAAAAAAAAACAAAACCAAACTAAAGCTGTTGCTCTTCCTCCATGGTGGTTTCAAAATTCCCTTTAGGAAATTTGTTGTCACCTAGATGCACATATTGTTTTTTCTGCATGTTCATCTTCTGAAAGAGCTGAGGGAAGACACTTTGACCAACTGGGCCTTCGTGTTAGAAGTCTGTATGAATTTTGTTTCTGTGGTCCTAGACAGGGACTGCATCTAGACTAAGAGCATGAATTTTAACTTATTTAGAGGGAACCACAGTTGCCAGAGATGTACCTTCTCATACTATGGCATCAGAAAGACAAACACTGAAAATGAGCCCACAAGCAAAGCAGGCTGCTGGGTAAGAGAGAGAGGGAAAAGCAAGGCAGAGTTGACCTCCTGAAGCCAAAATTTTATCCATGTGTCTCCTTCCAATGTTGAAGTGCTCGTCTGGAATGAGGTTGCCTCTTTGTCACCATAGCGCAGGGTGTTTGCAGGCCAGAAAAGAGAAACTTGGGCTGGCTGCAACTCTATTGCTGTACACAGTACTTGACAGACTTTAAAGAACATCATCATGACCAGTCCACAACTTTCTCTCTAAGAAATTTTCTAAATGTTTATAATTTAGTGGTATTTTCATGTAGTTTCTCATATATCTTCATCCTACAGCTATGTCGACTCCAGCTTCTGCTTTACTTTGGCTTCCAGGGTCTTTTGAAGTCCATCATAAAAGCTTCCATCATAACATGCCTTAGTATAACATGCAAATGCATTGGCCCCTAGAGCATCCTTTCAGAGTAGATGTATTAATAAATATAATGTTTCTCTGCTGCCACTGGGGTGGAAGATGTAATGGAGTCTGCATTCCTTAAGCAATATGGGTTTCTATTTAAAAAAGAAATACATTGTAAAGAATTCCATCAAACTGTTACAGCTTTGACTGCCCTTTGGCAAGAATTTCACACAATTTTTTAATTTAAATGTTACCTGTTTACTTGGCTTTTAAAGATAAAATACTTCTCTTTACCCTTTTGTAATAGAGATAGTTGTAAAACAGTATTCATATAAGATCATTACCTGAGTTATATTTCGAAGATGTGCTTTCATTCTATTTTTCCAATACTTTAATTTACAGTTTTTGAATAGTAACATAAATTTAAAAACAGTATGTTTGGAATGAGGTTATCTTAATTCCTTACAAGTCGAAGCATTCTTTTCCAAGATGAAAACTGAACTAAGTTCTTGAAATATGATGCATTTTCTGAATCTTGTTTAATTTGATATAATGTATGTGTTTCTTGGGGACTGTTCTTACAAAGATTTTAATATTTTTTTCCTCATTGTTTTCTATAATGCTTTAAAATATTGTTAAGATTTAGGAATGTGCTTAAAAAGTTTCAGTTGTCTCTGGGAAAAATAGTCTTAATTTATGTTGACCTTTCTTTCCTTTGAGCATTTAGTCTGCATTCAATAAAATTTTGATGACTGCTCTTTAGAAGACAGCTGTACGATATAAAGTATTATAAATATTCAGCTTTCCTCTTCTAGCGTTGCCATTAACAGCTGGGCATCCAGTTCGGCTGAGCAGATTTTGCAGAGAGAGCTTGGCATGTTCCTGAATCAGTATAGTGAAGAAGACTAGAAAATAGTTTCTTATGGTTTGGGGACCTGTAAAGACATAGAGCATCTGTTCCCCAGTTAAGTCATAGTCTGGCAGCACTGAATCATGTTAAGAGCTAAAATGATGGGAAGAACTACTTTTTTCACCTTGGCTGTACCTGTGTTTTAAATGCCTAATACATTATTTCTACTAATGGCAAAATAATTTCAACCCATGCTCAGGAGGTATGTAAATATTAATGCTTTTGCATTTTTTCATTGTTTATAGTCTTTGAGAAAGAGACAAATATACAGGGCGATTTTACTTCACTGTCTTTATTTTTATCTCTAGTATAAAATGGAGAATTGGATTTTCTTATGCAAACATTTTATCATTCTAAACAACCAATGTTTTTGTTACACGGTATTTGAATCAGCTAATGTATTTGCTTTGGATGAGATTAGTTTTCTTGTGCAGTATAAAAAAAAAAAGTGAAACACAAGGAAGGAAAATGTCTTTAAAATTTACAGGTTACAGACCTTACCACCAGTAATCTTTGTGTCTAGGTAACCATAAAACTTGTCCATATTTTTCTCTTTCAGAGTTAAGAGAGCATTGAAGTTGGACACAAAAGATAATGTAAGTACTTTTTGGTGTATGGAATCATCTGGACTGTGTATATATATGTGTATGTGTGTGTATATCTATATGCAAAACACGTGTATACAAACATGATAGTTCATTAGAGTTGCATTTGCATTGTTACAGATTGGATGTTGTCTAGAAAAGTCTTTAACAAGGCACAAAATTACTGCAGCAAATATTAGTATGAAATTTATTGTATTCCATTTGTCATATAACTGCCTGGCTTTAAGTAATGTACATCTGCATGAATCACAACAAAATAATGGAGAAATATGCATATTTTTATTGCCATCACTATTTATGCAAGAGCTGAATGAGTTAAGATCCTTGGTGAAAATATTTATTAGAAATTAGCTCCATTATCTGGGCAGCAAATGTTCTGCTATGTAATTGTACATCTAACAATATGGAATTATGATAATGCTGTAAGCTGCATATTATAAACTGCAAAATTGAAATGAAAACACTAAAGGCATTTTCGTGTCAAGGATCTAATTACCTCCCTCAGCTAATCTGGCATAATGAAACAATAAAGTACTAACACTGCAATCAATTTCACCACGGTTATCACAATAAAAATAAAATTGTACTGTTGCTATTATTTTTTGTAAATGCAACTATAGCATACTCCCAGTACCAGCATGTCATGACATATGTCAGTTTATTATCTGCTCCTACCAACAGTGGGTGTTGCTGCAGACATCAGTACGGAGGAGCTTGTGACAATGGCAGTGTTTAAAGGAAGGAAAATTTTGGAAAAGTAAATAGAGAGAAATACCTGGTCAGCAGATGAGCTCCCAATAAATCTCCACGCCTGTGTCACTTTGAAGAGATTTGTTTAGATGCAGCACATATTTGGAGGTCTCACTGGTATTTAGCAAAAGAGAAATTTGCAATTTTAAAAATTTTCTGGATACTTTTTTTTTTTTAATTTAAACAAAGGTGGCAAAGTACCGCAGTGGCACTAAAAAAAATCATTAGCAATTTAATTAGCAGCTTAGTGTACCATTACCCAACTTGTTCTGCTCAGAATGCAGCTGTGACTGTAATTTTGCATCTGTTTCTTGGGCTAATAGTAACGTTTTTGTAGATGAGTGGTCCAGCTGAAATTACATACAATTCTTTTTCTGCCTTAAAGCTCTTCCTTCCCTGCCCCCTCCCCATAAGATAAAACGAAAGAGGTACTTGATGGTTACCTGTGCTCAGGTCCTTGTGCAGCACAAAGCTTAATAAAAAGCCCATCTGAATGATTTTTTAAAACTTTTACCGGAATCTCAGTAATGCAGGTTTACACTGTGATTTTTAGTTCATATGATGCCTCTAAGAGATACATGTCAAAGATCTAAAGAGTACCATAATTAAATAATGTTATAGAAGGTGGGAAGGAATGCAAGGTAATAAACACACATGGTTTATGTGAGATATCTGTCTTAGCTCTCCCACATCCATTGCTGTTTCTACAATTTTTTTGCTGTTTTTCCAGAGGCTCTAATTCCACCTACTGGCCACACTATCCAAAGCGTGCCTCAACTACTCAGATCAGAAATGAGTATTTTTATGTTTTGCGGTGTTAGTGTGGTATTAAAAAATTGCAGAACTGAACTAAGACTCTCTCTTCCTGGAAGAGAAATTCTTACTGCCAAATAAAGACTGTCCTCTTAAATACTACAGCAACTTTTCCCAGGCAGCTGCTCAAAGGAGTCTTGGTTCATATCCAGAAATATGGTGGCTGAGGTGAGTGCTGTTCAAGCAGGGAAAATATCCTGAAAGAGTAAACAGATTGGAGGTTCTCCCGGTGACAGAAGAGATTTGATGACATTTAAATGCCAAAAGGGGCATTGATACTTTACTGTAATTCATGTTTTGTTTAAAGACTATTTGAAACATTTCTTTAACCTGCTTGAATGTGGTGAAATTTTAGCAACAACAGACTGAAGATTTCCATCAGGTATTGTTTAAATACTGGTAGATTGGAAAAAAAAAAAGTATTAAGTGACTGGTGTGAAATAATTTAGGGTATTCACGACTAAAACAAGACAGAGTAATATCCAGGAGCTATAAGAAAGCAAAATAAGTGGGTAGCCAGTTAAATCTTTTGAAATACAGTGTAAGTCATATTACTGATGACCAATACTAACACTGTTGGGCTCTAAATTAAGGGCAACCACTCACAGCAGAGTAGGAGAAGAAAAGCATCAAAACCACAGCTTTGTGTAAAAGTGCAGTAAGACACAACAGAAACGGAATAGCAAGCAACATCAGAAGTATAATGCCTTTGTGTTAGTCAGTATTTTATCTTCACCTGAATTAGAATATAATGTACTGTCACTCTATTTTAAAGTATAATTGCAGAAATTACACTTGGAACCTATATCAGTGAACGCAGGCTGTGGTACCTGTGGCAGAAGAAGTGCCTTCAAATGAAGGAGATTAAAAGATCAGGACGTCTTAATAGGAGATCAGTAGTGAAGAGCAGGAAAGGGGTGTAAGAATATGCTGTATTCTCTTTAGAGGGGATGTTGAACATTCTTTATATAATCAAGAGGGATTTAATAGTATTTCCATGTGGAAAACTGGAAGGCAGTAATGGACACTAATATGACATGTTAACTTCTAGAACTCGTCCTGATATTTTGGTGAAGTTGAGAAGGAAGTAGAAGCAGTGATAGAACCACTCATTCATAGAGATAACAAGAATATGAATATCTATGCAGGTGTGAAAAATAGGAGTATTGTGCTTCAGGACACTTAAATCAACTACTAACTGTTTGGAATCGAGAAGACTTCTGAGGGTTACCTAATTATACTTCTAGGTACAACTTGTATTCCTTATTCCCCTGTAATTGTATGCTGTTTACAAGCATTTTCCTTGTAAAACCTCAATGATTTAAGATTAATTGTGTAAATGTCAATATTTTTGATCATTATTTTACTCAGTAACGAAATGTAGCCTTTTCCCAGGTCCTGGATTCCTGCTGGATCATAGAGGCTTTAAGTCACCTTTGTATATACAGCTTTGCAATCTGATAGGACTTATGTCCTGATACAACTTTTGGCTTTCACATGTTACCTGATTACTGCTTTTGACACCTAAATCTGAAATTACTGTAATTAGATTTTGCAGGGGATATTTGTGGGAACTAGAAAAAGGTTCAGGCCTTCTCAGAGCTGTCTTTCTGTCCTGTACCATGCTCTGGACTCAGGCTGCCTTTGCTCTCACCCGTGTCCCCAGTAGCCCTTTTCCCAGGACAACAGGAGATTCATGTGCTGAGAAATCCTTAATAGGCTGGAACATTTCTATGGCCTTTGTTTAATCTGGATTAAAAAGGAGTAGGATGAGGATTTTAGTCCAGCAAAGCAGGACCACATATAGGAAGTATGGAAAGGGAATAAATGAGTTATTAATTTGAAATCACAGTGGAAATGTCAGTTATCAAAGTGCAAATATCAGGTTGTTGGTGTTTTTTAATTTTTTTTTCCCAAAAAACTTGCCTTAAGTACTGTGTATCCTTTAATGAGTATAAACCTGAGATCCTCACCTTATATTTCATTCATGGTATTGAAACCGTGTAATGTGCTTACCTATTATACTTCTTCTAACATTAATAAATTGAATAATAAATGAGAGCTAAATTAGAGAGATTACAGTATAATCATGTACAATAAAGCTTCCAGTGGGGAGATACTGTATGAAATTGAGTGACTGGTATGAGTGGCGTGAAGACAAATGATAGATGCTCAGTTTCACGGGTGCAATGCGGCTCAGGTATGTTGAAAAGGCTAGATGTTTGGGAAGTGGATGAGTCAATCCTTTACTTGCTACGGTTGCAAAAGTAGAGACAAGTAAATTTGCTCCTCAAGCTCAAAGACCCAGGATTGTAGCAAACTTTTAAATGAAGAAATCTGTTATTCTGTCTTTCTGTGGGATATGCTTTGATTAGACTATGTTTCCAAGGCAGTGGGTAATCGCTAAACAGTAGGGGAAAGTGTCTGTTTCACTGCATTCAGACAGCCCTTCTTTAAGCCCTTGACAAAATTTTAAAAGGGACTACAAAAAGTGGGTTTTGCCCAAAATGTCTCTTTATTTTTGCATGGCAGATGCTAATACAGTGAAATCAGCTGTGCACTTGCTTTCTCCTCTTTAGAGGTGGCTAGACTTGTATTTAAATCTGGTAGACTTCTTAGTTGGAATCAAGTTGTTACTAGAGCTGAAGCTCTTTATTTGCAAACTAACTGTGGTTTGGGGTTGGGTTTTTTTATTCTGTGTATTATCAGTACAGTGAAACCCCAGTTTCTCAGAATTGCAATTCAACATCTAATCTAGAGAGTGAACTGTGTACCAGATAACTCTAGTTTATATTTTAGAATTGCAGACTAGTTCTTCTGAAAGCTTCTCTGCACTGTTCCTTTAATATCATTACATAATGCCTTTTATGTCATTACAGAATATGAAATAGGAAGCCAGAGACAAAATTTTGGATTTAGGGGGCTCACTTGGGGTTTGGTTTTTTTTGATTAACAGTTGTTCAGAAAATCATTAGAAATAACTATCTCTTGATAAAATTAAAATCTAAAAATAGTTTGTATCTTAAATTTTCAACACTGTAGGAAAAATAATACCAGGCTTTGACTGCTTTAAAAAAATAAAACAAAAAACCCCCACCCAGACGTTCATTCCAGAATACCTAAATCTCTGGAAACTGCATGCTTTTTGTTTATGCAAACTGGAAGGCTACTTATTCTCTTGGGTAAAACTAATGTGAATGAGGAGGGAGAGTGATAGAGCGGCTGGGTGAGGACCTGGCAGCCAGCAAAGGTCAACCCACCACAACATATAACATGGGCCTTCCATAAATGAGAACACGTAAAGTTAGGAATTACTTAGAAAAATCTGTTACCAGATGGTCAATGTTCAGAGAGGCTTTGTCTGGTTCAGGGTGCAATACATAACTCCACTGACGGGAAAGGCAGAGACCAACATGTATTTAATTTGCAGAAAGGGAGTTTACAACTGTTGTAGGTTTAGGTGGACAGGGGTAGTTCTTTGTCTTCGGCCAATATTCGTTTAGATTCTTTGTCTTTTGCTGTATTTTAGCCATCTGAGGCAACACATTTGAGGACCAGAGAGGAAGATCTAAAGTCTTACTCACCGACAACAGGAACATGCCAGATGAGTCCGTTTTCATCTCCCACAAGTCATATTGCACAAAATCTCAGAAATCACCCATCAAATGGTTAGTTGAACATTTTGTCTTTCTTACTGCAACATTTTTCTGGGGATTGGCTTGATTTAGTAACTTATGTCTCATGTGGTATGTTTGATTTCTTTTTTTGCTCATAAACAATTTTAATCTCTTTTGGAAAAGCTGATGTTGATTTTTGAAGCTTGAATCTTTTCAGTACAAATCTTGGGGATGTTTATGAAACACCTTCTTTGTGAAACAAGTTTTACTTTTTGTTGATCAATATGAAAAATGTTTGACTTTGGCTCAGTGAAAAAAAAACCTGCAGTGGCATTTTTGTCTGTCAACAATTCCATTAAATTTTGATTAATTTAACATAACACTGAATGCTATTTGCTCTTAGAAAATATGCCTTTTAATAATGATATTATTTCCAGTTCACTTTAAAATACATGTCTGCGTAGTTACACAGTCATGGGGTTTGATGCAGACAAACTATGGCTGCTCAAGTATTTTTTCTGTAGATTAACCTGCTTTATACCTATATAGGTTGTGGTCTTTTCAAGTGTTAAGGAACCATTAGGTTATCTGATGTAACTTTTTTGTATTAACAACATACAAAGAGACTTTTGTGTCATTTTTCACATACAGAGCCCAAGATCTTTTATTTCCTTTACAAATCCTAGAAAGATGGTTAAATCTTGAAGATTCAAATTATAAAAAAAAATAATAAAAATCCATCACTTCCCTTGTTAGCAAGTTCCTTGTTCAATTACCTTTGCTATTACATTAAAAAAAAATTCTCCTGTCTGATTTTGAATTTGTCTGGCTTTAATTTTCAGCCATCAGTTCTTGTTATGCCTTTTTGTTGGGTTAAAGAGCTTTTTATGCCCCATATATTTTGGAATTTATGTGCAGTAATTGAGGCCTCACTAACATTCATGAATTATGATGAGTAGAAATACTCTGAGCAGGATAGAATAACCACTGTTTGAAATTTATCTAGATGTCTGCAGATTTTTGTGCTAGCTATTGCACCATATGCTCTCATGATGGATCTGCAAAAGTGCATTTCTTTCCTCCAGGAGAAAAGGGATTTTATTTTTTAGAAGGAATGCCATCAAGAAATTTTGGGCTTTTGTCAAAGCTGGCTGACCAAAAAATTAAAATTACTGGAAATCTTTAAGTTGAAAATCCTACAATCTGTGAGCATTATGTCCGTCTTCCTTATTTAAAATAGCAGAGGTCTTGAGGTAGCATGGAAGAATTGGGTGTTTTGGTGGCAATATAGCTATGATGTACCAAAAAAAACCCAAACCACAACAACAACAAACCCCAACCAAACTGAACAGGAGCAGCTATCTCCTAATTCTTTATCATGATGCTGCCAGTGTTCATTATGACTTGGCCTTGTGTCTTTGTTACCCATTTGTCAAATGGTTTTAACCCAGTTGAGTTTTTCATGAGTACTCACTGCCAGTCAGAATTTCAGTCAGCTTTCCTACCAAGTTCTCTGCTGATCCCAGTTCTCCCCAGAATAGCTCCTCTTCTCTACCAGTGCTATGCCTTTGGATTGGGTGTTTGACCCTACAACTACTACAAGAGCAGTGACTCTTGCAACCATTGACTTTCCAAGAAGCCTTTGGAGGATTAATTAAACTAATTTCTCGCCATTCTCTCAGTGAACGACAACACCTCAACTAGTTGTGCGAAGCTGGTTTATTGAAAGGACCTGTATTTTAGGACACCCTTGCCTTTGCAAAATTTAAGATATATACAGTTGATACACATTTAATTTTGTGGCCTTTTGAGAAGTACATTGAAATTTGCAATTAAATGCCTGGTTTATGTACTTCCCAGTTCGGGATGCAGGGAGTAAACCTCCATCTACCAGAAAGTAAGGATCTTTGCCACAGGGCCTGCACTGTCTTGTGAGCAGTTCCTCTTCTCAAAACTAATGGCTTCTTCTTAATTCCTAAAAAGATGAGTATTCATCACAGGGAGTATCTCCACACTCCCACCTACTGCACATCTAGAAATCTTCAGTGACATTTAATCAGCTGTTTAAAGTATTGACCCCTGCATTCTTAGAAGACAAAACCAGTTTCATTCCAGGATTATTTTCCTTTTCATCAAAATTGCTTAAAACATTGTCATAATCTCTATATTCCCACAGATTCCCCTGGTTATGTGCTCAACTTTCTCCTCAGACTTGAAATCGAATTAGGTAGTGATCTAACCTTTCCAACTTTACTCTTTCTATGGAAGAAACTCTCCCAGTGAGCAATGTTCTGACTTACTTTCTTAAGGAATATATGTCTTTGACATGTAAATTTATCTGCTCTATCTTTCTACAGAGAGAATGGTATTTTCAGGGTGCTCACAGGTCAGATTTCTGTGGCGGTTTCTGCTTTCATCAGTAAGAAACTTTGTGTATATTAACTCCGACATGATGGTACTTCCTGGGTGAAATGAAGAGCCTATCTGTCTCCATTTCTTTCCCTCGTGGTAAATGTGAATCTCTTCATCCTGTACAAAGAAACTTTTCAATGAGAAGAGTTGCCAGTAGGTGTTCTCTGCCAGATCAGAGGTTTTAAATGCAGATTTCAGTGTTGTAGAATGTCTGCAGAGTATGAAACTATACCTCAGCCTGTCTGGATTAGGCTGGATAAGCCTGCACTTTAACTCTTTCCTTTGAAAATAGCTTTTAAAATTATCTACAATGGTAGCAGTCAGATGCAAAATGAAAAATACTGTGGCTCTTTAGATACGTTCTCTTGATTATCCCTATATGTTTGTAATTAGCTGCTTTAATGACCTCTTTCCTTTAGTTGTAGTTGATGCTTTTTTTAGTGACACAACACATGATAGCATGCAAATGTTTAAATCTACTTCAAGATTTAAAACGTTTTCAGTGTCTCTGCATTTGCATTCCATGCCTTATCTCTTAGGTGAAAGGAAAAAGGGGGCAAAATGTCTTGCATTAAAATGCCTGTATATTAGGATGTCGATGGGAAAGGTGAACGTGTACTGTATGTCCATACTGGTATTAAGTATGGACATAGGGGAACATTCTTTTTGCCTATAAAAAGGCAGATCACATGATCACTGCTGACATTTAGATGGATAATTATTCCTTAGTGTAGTACTAGCCATCTTTTTTTTTCCCTGTGTTCATCTAGGTACAAGGTGATGTCGTATAAGACTTGCTCTTATATCACAGGTTTCAGATTGTCCTTTTAAACCCACAATTTCTTTTCTCCTGAAAAGTCACTTTTCAAGTGTTGCAGGGTTTTAATAGATTACGCACACCACCTGTAAGTGAAGTGTTAGCCTATGATCTCTGCTCTGTTTTACTGCGACCAACAGAATGAAAATCATCATGCCCAACCTAAGGTGACAGAAAGGCAGGCCACCAGTTTACCAACACCACACATGAGCCTGGGTTTTATTAACAAACCCATGGGAATGGACCTGCGTGGTAATATCCTATTCCTGCTTTCCCCACAGAAACATGCAACTGCTCAAAATATCAGTGCACTGAAATGTAGAAAAATGACTCGCCGCGCAGAATAATGGCAACTGGCATATGATTCATCATATGATGAGCTAGAATATTATATTGTCAATATAGCATGTCAGAGCCTTTGGAAGTAATTTGCAGGATCTCTTTGTAGCTGTTTGCAAGATGGAATTGGGGGCCAGGCATTTTTTATTGAAGGAAAATGGAGGTTTCATTGCTCGGTCATTACAGTATTTTCATGATAACACTTTGTGGTAAAATGTTGTATTTAAGCAGTCAATAGGATAAAAAGCTTCTGAGTAAAACACACTGACTACATGTCAGAATTATACTAACTTCCTGTTATTAGCAGTATAATCCCAAGGTTCCCACAAATATAAACGTAATGTGAATTGATAAGAGGGCAAACTACACAAAGTAAATTATAGTGAACTTGGAGTGTTTCATTACAAGGGAATCTGTCCTGCTTTGTAAGTGAGTTTTGGTCTTTTTCCTCTTCCTAACAGTCAATGTTCATGCTAGCACCTTTTTCATGTGTCTCACATGCTCAGTATCTAATTTTCATCTTTATTGTTTCTTTTCTTTCTTGTGAACCTCGTAGGAGATGGAGCTGAGGAGAACGAGTCGGAAAGCAGGTTATCCAGAAGAGGGCAGCCTCAAACAGAGGAGGATGCGTAAGTGTATTTAGCACACTGTGGGTGCAGTGCCGTGATTTTTACTTGTGAATGAGTAATACTTCATACAGAATTCAGTTAATAGCGATTATTTTTAATACTTCTAATTCCACAAGATGGGATATTCAAAGGCACTGAGTGGCAGGTTTACAGTTACAGGTATGGATTAATGGCAGGGGTTGCAGTACAACTGTCCACGCTGGTAGTATGGGGCATATGACACTGCCAATATTAGGAGTCACACTCATAGTTGCGATGCACAATGAGGTATCATAATTAAGCTACTGAAAGGAAGGTATGTTTTGCCTTTATTAAAAACTAGCCACTGATGGTCATGGTGAAACCTCAAGTTTGCTTTGTTAAGTCCTTTAAAATTCTTGTTTTTTTCTGGCACAATCTTATTTTAAGCTATAAGCTTCCTGATGTTAATGGGTTTTGGGCAGTCCACAGTTAGTAAAGCACTTAAATAAATGTTTCGGGTGAAGTCTGATAAACTGCTTTCTTCAACTTGATAGATGTGAGGGAGAAGAATTGATAAAATGCATATTTAATTGTTTATGGCATTGCCAAACCTCAGCTGAAAAGTGAACTGAAATTTTCTGTGGCAACAGTGAGATGTCAGGCTAAATGTGTTCTGTATTTCAGCCAAAACAAACACATCCATCCCTAAGAGTTAGAAAAAGGAAGTGTTTCCTTCTTCTCTGGTAGAACTTGGTGAAAAAGTGGAAGGCTGTGAATGTGGAAGTTGGATTGTATTAGGGATGCTCTTCATCTTTATGGGAAGTTGCCCAGTTTGGAAGTTCTGGAAGTTAAAAGTTTTGGGTTTTTTTAATATGGAAGTTGTATATGCTTAGTAACACTACTTAGAGTATAAGCTCTAGTCTAGCTAAAAATCCTAAAGTTTCCTTCCTCAGTGAGCATGTTCATACTTTGTGCTGGTAATACAATATTATCCTAGGCAGTCCCCCATCCATTTCCATCCTTTTTTCTCAACTGAAATTGCATTCACCAGAGGGTCTTGTGATCTCTTATTAGCAATTTTTTGTAAAAAAAAAACAAAAATAAATCTTTATTTGTATTCTTCTTCAACCCTGTCTACATTTTTGTTATTATTATCCTCTTCACTGTGAGGGTGGTGAGGCACTGGCCCAGGTTGCCCAGAGAAGCTGTGGAAGCCCCATCCTTGGAAGTGTGTAAAGCCGGGTTGGATGGGGCTTGGAGCAACCTGCTCTGGTGGGAGGTGTCTCTGCCCAGGGCAGGGGGGTTGGAACTTGATGACCTTTAAGGTCCCTTCCACCTCTAACCATTCCATGATTCTATGATCCTGTTAACGTTGTCCTGCCTTTTTAGTTGATGCTTTGATGCTTTTTGGAAACTTCATGTACAGGTTTGACATCTGTTAATCTTTTCATCTGAAAGTTGAATGTTGAATGCACAGCTCAGCATCAACATGACTATACATCTCTTCTCTCCTCCACATTGTATATGTATTTTTAATCATTCTGTGTAATGTGGCTGTTCTGTATTTCATTCAGGCCTGGTGCCTGTGCATCCAAATAAAATTTTAATGTAAATTCTTCTGTCTGTAGGCCAGGCACACTTTCACTCCAAAATCTGCAGCGTGTTTGCTGTAAAGCCCAGTTTGTCCCTGAGAGCTCACCTGGTGGTGTGATGCAAACTTCCATTGCCCACGTATTCCTTTGTTGGCCAGGTGGTTTTGGTTTTTTCTTGTAATAGCTGCTTTCATTTATACCAGTGGAAAGCTGTAAAGTGATTAAATAAGGAGGTTTTGTGGTTCAGTAAATCCCTTGGTCAACGCACATAGGCTCGTTTCTTAGTGGTAGTAACCTTGAATTGCAGAACCATTGGCGTAATTGTGGTCTTCATTGACATGTAAGTGTTTGCATTGAATAATTTAGAAAGTTTTCTTTAAAATGGCAAGATTTGCAGAAGACTAGCAGTTAGTGACGTGCCTGTAAAACACATTTATAAACTAACACCTACACAGTAATAGTTAGGTGAACTTCCATACACTTTAGCAGTGGAAAATATATTGTACAATACACTGAAATTAGTGTTTTCTTTTCAGCATCGCCTTCAGCTCCCAGGTTGAAATGCAACAGTGATAAGTTTTTCTCATACTGTAGTTCTGTTTCTAAATTTGGGTGTTGTTGTTACAAGGATGATCCTCCCTTCTGTGGGAGGAAGCAGTAAATAGATTATTTCTCTGTTGTCTCCATTTGATTTGCGTGCTTAAATGGTTCAAAGAGGAAATAACCTAAACATCCATTGCAGAAATTTTTCAGTACATATTCAGTGCAAATCTGTAATCATGCATTAAAGTCTGCCATTTAGATCTAATCTGATTGTATATTATTTTAATTTTTATTGCAAAACCCATTTAACTCTGAAAGCTGGTAATAAAATATATGTGTGGCTTAAAAGGGGAGACAGTACAACAAAGCTGAACAAATACCATGCGATGTTGTCCCTGTTGGACTTGGTTTTAAATTCTCATGTTTCCTGTGGCTACAAGCAGTGTTATACAGCCTTTGCAGTTATGTGAGTGATTAACTCATTCCCAAATGAGTTAAATTCCTGGTTTTGCCATTGGCTTCCTGCGCTATCACAGCAAAATCCTCTGATACAGCTGAACCTGAGTTCCTATCCTTAAAATTAGGATATATGTATTTTGGGCAGTTCTCATGTAAATCCTAACCAGGGGTAAAATGTATTTGGTGTTATATGACACACTGTGGTTGCACAGCCCATCTGTTCACCAAGATCCATCCTGACCACAATGTGCAGAAACTCTGGGAAACATTGATTTTCACCAAGTAGTGTGGCTGACTGAAATTGTTTTATTTGAAACTTTTCATGCAGGTTCATGGAATTGCAGTCCAAAGTGAAAAGTTCATTGGTCAGAATTATGAAAATAAGAGCAAATCTGACAAGCCTACAGGTCTGGTTTACACTGATTTTTTTTTTCATTATTATTATTATTTTTATTGATAAACCTTTAATATAGGATTTGAAATAAAACTTAAAATCTTACACTCAACGCTTGAGTTTTAAGAAACAGGGAAGGAAATTAAATTCTTGAAACTTGGGCAGGTTTGACTTGGAAATCCAGCAAATGCAAAAAAAAAAACCCCAAAACCAAGACCTTAGCAGGTTTGGGTTTTTTAAAACTAGATGAGAAGCTTTTCCAAGTACACAGTTTTTAATTTGTATCACTCCTCATTTTGTACATTAATAAAAGCATATGAGGTAGTTCTCAACAATTATTTATAATTTGAAGTATTAATTATTACCACAGATTTTTATGTTCTTGAAGATTAAATATCCCTTTGTGTTGACGTGATTGTACTATTTAATTTACCACTAATGTATCATCACTTAATAGTCTGTTTAATACATGCTAAAATGCAGATTTATTCACATTTTGTTTCCTGAATAAATTTAGCCCAAGGTTGGCTGCCGTGTATCAGTGTCTGAGAAATAAGTGTTTGCAAAGTATCGTATTGGTTTATTTTACTTGCATATGTGGTCTGACAATGTTTTATTTACAAATAGAGACTGATACTAATTTAAGATGATTTTAATTGAAGTGATGATTTAGAAAACTCTGTTGAAAAATCCTGTTTCTCCTGAGATTGATAGTGTATGTTTTCAGATCTACCCTGAAATGCCGAGGAGTGTCTTCAATAGAATCTTAAATGCTTGTAGATTTGCATTTTACTAACATATTATAGCCAGCTTGTACATGTGCCAAGATTGCTTTTCTGGGGATCAAGTGTTAATCTGTTTAAACAGCTGAAGACTTACCAATGAAGCGTAAATAACAAGAGATTTTTAAGTAACACTTTCAAAGGCACCTGAATGCCATTTTCCGAAATAGCCCCCTTAAACTTCTTAGTCCCTTAGACTTTCTGCGAGCTGGAGTCTCCCGCATGATGTAGAGCTTATTGAAAAAATATGCGGAAAGTCCGTTCTTTGAGATGTTTTTAATAACTTGTAGACGTCAAACTAAGTAGTTTGGGAGGAGATTGAACAACGTTTTTAATATTGGGTTTTTTTCCAGGCTTTAGAGGGCAGTAAAGAGCTTGAAAACATTATCGGTGCCTCTGACTTCTCTTGCAACTTGAGTGCTGAAGTGCAGAAAACCCAAGCGCTAAGTAAGGAGGATTTTCAATATTATTTATCCACTTTATAACAGTTTATAACAACAATACCTCCAGACGTTCCTTAGAGTCGTACCGCGGGACCCCAACGTTATGAGTTCTTTTGCTCAGAACAAATGCACCTTAAATACCCTTGTGCATCCAACCAGGGGCTTTAGAAGGAAGGCAGCCCCAACGGCCGCTCTTCTAACTCACACTCACAGATGGGGAGGGAAACCTGCAAGAGCAACACCTTTTCTTATGTAAATAGTTAGCTACTTAGTGGATAGTTAGCTAGTGATTAGGCTAAGCGTTGGCACTTTGATTGCATTGCCTTTCTTCTCTTCTTGCAAGGAAGTTGTTTTGTTTGTTTGCCAGTTAGGAGGATTAGGCCAAACACAGGTTTTCAGGCTTTAAAAAACTGCTATTCATGTGTCTTTAAATTATGGACATACCAGATGCTTATTGTGTTGGGATAAGGGCACTTTACAGATGGCACATCTGTAATACTTTTCCAAAACAACCTAGAAAGGCAAAGATTTTCATTTATACAGGCCCAAGTCAGAGATTCTTGAGGCATGTGCATCTGCAGCAGTGGAAAGTGTATTCATAGATCTCTTCCCAGCTGCCTCTGCTACTGGAAGGGGGGAGCACATGATGGGGAAATATTCTAAATGCAAAAAAAAACCCAAACTTGGTTTAGGGATAGTTGCAGGGGGAAAAAAAAATCTATTTGCTTTCAGGTAGAGGAAAGAAAGATTTCCCTTAGCAGGGCAGTCCTGTAAGAGTTAAAAGTGGTGAAAGAGAACTCTGGACACCAAAGGGAACACAATCTTTGTCTCTGGACAAGCCTGCAAAGGTGATAAAACAGTTTGTTAACGTGCAGCAAACATGATGTTTTCCCACTATACGTTATTGTACAGTCTGGGTAGTTGCTCTGTTTCTGCAGAGTGTAAAAGCATTGGAACCAGCTGTAGGAAAGCAAAACGTAGGGCAACTGGGAGGTGCTGTCTTCACAGCTGGAGAAGGGTGGACAGTGAAGCCAGAGGTGCTGGAGAATTTTTCTTACCAAAGGGCGCTGAGGCTTTCCTAAGGCATGAGGTGGATGCACCCCAGCAGTGGAATTTATGTACCACGGAGATCCAGCAGCCACTGCTGTTTAAATTACCTTTTATTTCCTGGCTTGTATTCCAGCTCTCATTCAGATTTCATTTTGCATGTTGTATGCACTGTGCTGGTTCCCAGTGTAATGCGTGTAACCAGCTGCTCTCTTACACAAAACGCACTCTTCTGAGACTGGTCTGTGTTTCCATTGCTGCCCTACCCGGTGGATGGGGCAGTACAACTGTGTGTTCCTGGGGAGAGGGCTGCAGAGGAGATTTCAGGACCTATTGTTGAGGCTTCACAAGGAACTTTTAGCAGATGGTTCTTTTTAATGTAGAGATTATTGTCACTTCTCCGTGTGCGTTTTTCCATAGAGAGGTTTGAAATCTAAAATGAAAATAGAGAAATCCCGCTCTTAAGCGATTTGTGCAATGTCCACCCTTTGTTACCTTCTTGTTGCCTTTAAAATGGGAATCATCTTTTTCCCTCCAGCTTTGAATTAGGAACAAAGCACCACGTCAGCAAAAATGGGAACAAATTGTGGTATGAGGCTCATCAGCACAACTTCTCAAAATTCTGTTCGTTTTGAAAATGTTTTGTAATTTATTTATTTTTTTACCACAATACATAGATAAGGAGGGGGTTTTGTCATCATCTGAAGAAAAATGCAAGTGCTTTGAAAGTGAAAAAGGTGGCTTAGGTATGATTTGCTTTGAAATCTCCGGGGCAACATTTACTGATTTCAGATTTATTTATTTATTTGACTAGTGAGTCAAGCAGAAGAACTGCAGCTGCTGAAAAGAAACGATGGAAAACTTCCTGCCCGAGGTAAGAAACATTTTATAACTCCTGTGTAACAGATGTTTTGACGATTCCTTTTAGTTGATCCCTCCTTGCAATAAGTTAGGTTAGCTTCAGGGTGTGACAACGACACTAATCGAATAGATCTCTCCGAAGTGTGCGGGCTAGCCTAAACTTTTGCACTACTCACAGGTAAGTTTAATGGGTTTTTTTCAGCTACTTTCATTGTATTGGGTATTTCTCCATCAAAGCATGCAAGGAGAAGAAATTATTAATGGTCTTGCAGTGGAGGTGCAGTCAGGTCCTAGAGAGTTTACACGCTTTTTATGTACGTCAGCGCTCCTCCTCCTTCCTCGCTCTCCTCCCTCCCCCTGCATTCTCAGAGCACAAACCAAGTAGCACATACAGCCTTTTGCAGCAAAACCTTTTTTCACCTTCTATGTATTGTGAGGTATTTAGCACACTCCAGGGGACTGTGAAATCCCAGCTATTAGGTTTTCTTCATAACTAGTGCTGTGAAAATATTTGAAGTTGGTGGCATTTAATATAGTGTGACCCACTTTAGTGCCTTTGCCCAGCTGGGAAGGGGGG
>VXBJ01005825.1:499242-538985 GCA_013400055.1 Nycticryphes semicollaris
ACAATATTTCTATTTTTCTCTCACCCCCAGTAAAATAAAAAAAGTTCACCACTGATATGCTGATATTCCCATTACCTTCACGCATTCTGTCTTAAGATAGAACAAAACCGGGACCAAAACAGGTGGTGGCATCTCTACTGTTCTTCCACGGGTGGAAATTAGAATCATAGGATCACAGAATAGTTAAGAGTTGGAAAGGACCTTAAAGACCATCCAGTTCCACCCCCTTACCCTGGGCAAGGACACCTCCTACCAGACCAGTTTCCTCAAAGCCCCATCCAGCCTGGCCTTGAACCCCTCCAGGGAGGGGGCAAATTCTTTCTGCTGTGTGGAACTCTCTTAAAGGAAAGAAAATTGGTCTTTAATGTCCTCGTCTCCAGCAGGTTATCACAAAAAGAAAAGGAGTGATGTCACTTTTTAGGGAATTTGGTTCCTTTGTGCACTCTGCTATTTCTGATTTAGAGCTCCCTGTGTCCCTCTGTTCAGGTGATCACAGCCCCTCTCTGGCTCTGAGAATGGTGAACCTCACGGGCTGTTTGCAGATTGAAGCTGCTTCCTTTGTGCACTGCTCTTTTATCCTCACCGGTACATCCACGTATAGTTCCGTCTTTGCTCTAGAAACTGGTCCCTAATGCTAAACAAATATCCAGACTTGTTAGATGAGAAGTGAGACATTTTGTGAAAGGAGGATGGAAAATAGAATTATGGGTTTAAAGTTGACCAATGTTGATGAAGTTTCCATGTCAATTTTGCCTTAGTAAAGAATAAATTCAATTTTGCAGTCTTGAAAATACAGTAGTAGAAGTGAAGTATGTGATAAAAGGAAGGCGTTCAGAGGTGGTTTACATCGCCTTTTCGTTTTGGATGTGGCTTTTCGTAATTATTTTTAATTAGTTATGCTTATGACTGTTCTGTGGTTTGATGCAGACGGAATGTCACATTATCATCACATGGTGAGGCATGAAATTTATTTACTTTACATAAACAACCTCTACTTAAATCAACTTAATCCAAAACATTCCTTGCTCAATGGGCAGCATTATGTAGGACTCAGTATATCATTTTGTGTGACCGGCAGAAAAAATGGCATCTTTGTTTGTCCATGACTAGCATTTACAGTAAACAAAATGTTTTGGCATAGAATGTAAGCAAACTGTAAAGCAACTGCCAAGAGGTGAAACCTAGTCAGTACATTGCAGTCCCAAACGTGCTTTCTGTGGGAATAAATGTGTAGGTTGAAATTATGCGTATTTTAAAGGACAATTTAATGGGTTTAGAGTTTTCAAGGAGCGAAGATAGCGCTCTAAGCAGGAAAGTTACTTAAGCTGGTCGTTACAAATTGTAGTAATACTTTGCTTCCCAACAAGAAAAACACAGCACAACTCACATCCATGACTCTCTAAGTCAGAAACAAGAGAGTGTTAGAGAAGATCAAATACTTGCAGGGTTTCAGACTGTATCCTGGAATGAAAGAAGAAATACTTTCTTTTCTCAGGCCTTGTTCATCCTGCCAAGCCCATGGGCAAACATCATCACCCCTCATTAAGTTTAGTTCCCAACGTTCCTAGCTTTCATACTGTTCTTAATGCAACTGAAGTTTGCAGCCTTTGCAGCAGTGGTGGTGGCTTTCCAAGAGACTAGGTCAGGGCTAATTAGATACGTTTTCGTTTAATGCCACTTGAAAATCCTAATGAAAGCAAAGCTGGAGGGAATCAGGGACCAAGTAATGCTGAGTTCCCACTCACTGTTTTCTGAAAACTATCTGTAGAAGATGAGACATAACATTCCATTTCCAAAACACTGCAAAACACAGATGCCTCCTAAACAAGCAGAGATTCTTCTCAAAAGAGATAAAATGGTAAGAATACAATATTCCTCTGTTTATCCCAGTTCATGTCAGTTTGAGTTTGGAATTTTTACTGGGTCTTTGTGTACAAGCAACTAAAGAGCTTGGGTCTGGACTGCAGGTGGGCTGCTGTGAGGGAGGGTAAATCAAGTTTACAATCTATTTCTGCCTCATTCTCTAAGACAGTAGAATAGATTTGTTGACCTTTAGACATACTTGGGTGTCCGTCTCCCATCTATCCTTCCTCCTCCTCCTCCTCTTCTGGGGGAAAAAGGGAATGTATGAGTCTTCAGATGTATATTTTTCAGGAGCCTATCTGTAGATTTGTCTGACTGTAAAAACACTAACCTAAAAACCAGTGGTTTTTCTCAGCCCAACTTTGTACCCACTTGGAGGGAACAAAATGTCATACCTTTTTTAGGAAAAGTAAGTCTCATGAACTGAGTAAGCAGAAACGTGATTAAGTGAGCTGAATGGATTCACAGGCAAATTTATTCAGAAGCTGAGTTTCTTCCCAAAACTTCCATTCCTTGAGAGCAAAGGGAACAAATACCACGATTGCCTTTGCTTACAGCAAATACTCACTTTTCAGGGAAGTGATAAGATGGATGCAAGGGTCGGAGCTAGGAATTGGGAAAGGCCTTTTTATCTAACAAATGTGTAGGCCTCTTTGCCAAGAACCGCCACATGAGCTGCCTGTAAGGGTGGACAATCTGCTCTTGTTTGTGCAACCCCACTTTTAGGCATTTGTGATACTTTTCTGAGGTTCAGTTCCGTGGTTTTAATCTATTTGGAAAAAGCTGCTGTTGCTGACACAAACAGCAGTTTTTAGTTCCTTAGTTAGTGAAGAAGTTTCTCCTCGTGTTGAGATGGAATTTCTTATGTTCCAGTTTGTGTTCATTCCCTCTTGTCCTGTCCCTGGGCACCACTGAAAAAAGACTGGCCCCATCCTCCTGACACTCACCCTTTCAGTATTTCTAGGTGCTGATGAGATCCCCCCTCAGCCTTCTCTTCTCCAGACTAAACAGACCCAAGTCCCTCAGCCTTTCTTCATCAGAGAAATGCTACAGGCCTCTCATCATCTTTGTGCTCCTCTGCTGTACCCTCTCCAGCAGTTCCAAGTCCTTCTTGAGCTGGGGGGCCCAGAACTGGTCCCAGTGCTCCAGATAGGGCCTCCCCAGGGCAAGGCAGAAGAGAATGACTTTCCTTGACCTGCTGGTCACACTCACCCTGATGCACCCCAGGATGCCATTGGCCTTCTTGGCCCCAAGGGCACATTGCTGGCTCATGGACATCCTACTGTCCATCAGGACTGCTGTACCCTCTCCAGCAGGTCAGCCCCCGCACTGGTCATTAGTGCTCTTTGCACTTCAGTCCTGCAGCCAACCCAGCCATGAGCTGCCCTCTTGGCCTACTCAGGAAGGCTGTGAAAGCCTGGCCTTGTTCCTCTGCGGGGGAAGATCTATCCACGTGTCTGCTCATAAGGACTTTTCTACAAGTAGAGGTGGGGAAAAGCCAGTCTCAGTTACGTTTTTAAGTTGAACTCTTGTAAACGGGGCTGTGCTACGCGAAGCCCAATTCAGACTGTGTCGGTGCCGAAGGTGAGGTGAGTTGCAGCGAGCCCTTGTGCGCACACACGCAGTTGTGCTTACTCCTCAGTTATTTGGAACATTCCCCATGCAGAGACCCAGAGAAATCCTGACAATCATCAGAGCCATTTGTGAGATTGCCCCCAGGTGCAGGTGGAGGAGGAGCCTGTCGTCTTCTAATGTGCATTTTGTGGATTAAAAGCTGTTGTTGCTCGGGCTCAATTTGACTTCTCTCACCCTGTGCAGGTGGGTCTTTTTAGTCTGTAACCATGGAAGGTCCTTGACAGTCTAGAAGAGGTAACAAAACTCCCCGTAGCCTGGTCCCCAAAACCTGCAATGTGAGTGAATGTTTTTTTTTTCCCTTGGACAAGTGAGTAATTTCTGTCCCCTGGGATGGAAAGGAGCTGTTGGACGGGTTCCTGTGTGACCCCCGAACGTCGCACTCTTTCCCGGCAGGTGATGGGTCTGTGGGATTTTACCGTCACTTCAAGGATTGCGTTATCTTCAAATGCAACCTGAGATTTGAGAAGTGTCTGGGTCTGAGGTCACGGACACGAGAAGCTTTTTGGGTGGAAGGAAGGGGACAAGTTGCAAACCTCTCCGATGATTTAACAACCTCTGCTATGTAGATGAAATATTAAGCTATTAACTTTTGTGGCAGATAGAGAAATGCACATGAGACGTATGACTATAGGCCTCAGACGTATATACATATAGAACTGTCAACCTGCTTTTTATATTTAGGTGTCAGCCACGTTTATTCATGAATTTCACACCTGTGTTTATACTCCATTTTCCTACGTACCTTTTTACAGATGCAATCGCTATTAATTTTTAATTCTAGAGGATCTAGACTTTAGAGTATTAAGCTTAATGAAAAATTAAAAGGAATTGTAGTTCTTTCAACAGCGACGTGTAGCAGCTCCTACGTGAGAATAAATACCACCTTCTCCCATGAATATAATTATTTTAAATAAAAAAGAAACGAAACATTAGCTTGGACGCACTTAGTAGCAATTATATGTTTAAGAGGTGTAAATAACTTGCCATCCAGACATTACAAATATCCAGGTGCTCTGTATGTGCTGATGACAACAAAATTGAAAAGAAAGACTGTAATAATTCTGACTGGTTTTCTCTGCAGAAGATATTGATTATTTGTGTGTGGTGAGAGATTTGGAAAATTCAATTAAAGGAGTTGTGCAAAGGTTTCATAAATTCTCCCTGTACAGCGTGTACACAGACATTGTTGCGTATTAAATCAATGCAGCACTTCACAATATATTTTCTTTGAAACATAAAAATAAATAACATTTAAACAGTTCTGCTTACTACAGAAACAAATTTTATTTTCTGTGAAGCATTTAGTCATGTGCTATCACTGACTCATACACATTTGCCAGCTGTAACAAATTTTATAGACGTTTTCTCCAGAGGCATAGCTCATATACTATGAATTTTTAAATGAGCAAATGGTGAAGAAGGGATGTCAGCAATATAAAAATTGATCAGTTAAAAGATAAAAGCATAAGTAAAGAGATTTGTATGGTAGTCTTAATAGGTTTTATTAAATAAAAATACTATAAAAAGACAGTAATGAATAGACTGAAGGTTTTAACTGTGGTTGAGGTGGAGAAAAATTATTCTGGCACATTTAGTAGAAGATTGGTTTTATATCACCTGACAGGTGAACATTTTTTTTCTCTCTGCTTTGTAGATCTGTAAATGTTTTAGAGCAGTCAAACTTGCCAAAGGATGGCGGTGGAAGTAGGGGAGGAAAAGAAAGTCGGGAAGATTCTACCCTTTTAAGGCTTTTGTGGGCCGGGTGACACCGCGGCACAGGGCAGCGGGGCTTCCTCCAGCCCAGCCAGGGCACCTTCCTCATCCCCTCCACTGAGCCCTGGCTGTTCCACTTACAACCAATTTTCCTACAGAAGCTTTGATAATGTTCTCCTTGGGTTTATGGAGTTTCATTTACTGAGGAGATCTGCTTATAAATATACCAAGAGAGAGAAGGGTTGGGGGGGGGAGGGTTTGCCTGTTCTGTTGGGGTTTTTAAGAGGACCTCATTATCTTCAAATCAAAACCCAAAAAAGCATAAACTGCTACAAGAAGCGTGGTAAGTTTTTGGATCGTGTGAGTAATAAATCATATTATTTGAATATCTAAATATCTGTATAAATATTATATAAATAGGGCTGTTTAGTCCAAATGTGCTGCCATGGTGCGTGTTTGGAAAGAAAGCTGAGTGAAGGGTGTCTCGTGTGAATCTGGGCGGCTTATGGTTTTCCAAGACCTCTTTCTGGGAGCGAAGGGAGGGCAGGTGTCAGCGTGGCAGCTTTGGCTTGTGGGGTTCTGTACGTGCTGCACAGCCAAAGTGCTGCAGTCAGTGAGGAAAAGGTGCAGAAAGACTGAATTCAGAAGTTGAGTTTAGCACAAAGAACGGGAACTTGTAAATAAATGTTGGTCTCTGTTACGTGTCGTACAAGACTGGGCAGTTTCTTATTTTAAGCAGTGGTTAGTGGTAGGTTTTTAATGACAATCTGGTGTTTATTAGGTGTAATGCTGAAACGTTGTACCTGAGGCAAAGTTGAATTGGATGCCGTTTTTATGTAGTAACCTCATGAAGACCTGGCTCAGTGAGAGAATTTCTAGCTTGGCCTGGGCCAGCTCTAGGTAAGGTCACTGGCACCTCGTGTCAGATCCACGGGCAGGTCTCCCGTGTCACATCACCCTACAGGGAGCGTGGGACACCCAAGGAATCGCAGCATTCCAAGTGAGGAGAACCGAGAAACTGAGGAAATCTTCCCCTCTGCCACCCAGGTCTTTGGTGGCTTTGATGCCTCTCTCTGTCTAGGCTTATGTGCAGCCCCTTCCTCACAGCAGGAGTCTTTTTAGCAATAAGCTGCTGTAAGTATGTTTAGTGTCAGTATGTCTAATATAAAGCAAGTAATGTATGAGGACAGGCTGAGAGAGTTCAGGGGGCTCAGCCTGGAGAAGAGAAGGCTGCTCTGGGAAAACCTCAGAGCCACTTCCAGTCCCTTAAGGGGCTCCAGGAAAGCTGGGGAGGGACTCTGGATCAGGAAGGGAAGCCACAGGACAAGGAGGATGGGTTTGACACTGAAAGAGGGGAGATGGAGCTGAGATGTGGGGAAGAACTTCTTGGCTGTGAGGGTGGTGAGAGCCTGGCCCAGGTTGCCCAGAGAAGCTGTGGCTGCCCCATCCCTGGAGGGGTTCGGGACCAGGTTGGAGGGGGCTTGGAGCCACCTGGGCTGGTGGGAGGTGTCCCTGCCCAGGGCAGGGGGTGGCACTGGGGGGGGCTTTAAGGTCCTTCTTGGCTTGACTGACAAGAGCATTTTTTTCAAATTCTGAATTGTGCCTTCACCCTTTTGTGGTGGTGGGATCAAAACGCAGTATGAACCATCAGCAGACACCAAGGGTACTGAGACTGGAGCTGATCATCTGCTGCAGGAAGCCATTTGGAAATCTTGGCATTCAGATGCACCTGCTTCCAGACCCTTTCCCTGAATGTTCTCATTCCCGGAGTTCCTTTCTACTCTTGCATGCTATTCCTCTGCATCTTCCAACCATCTGCTCAGCCCTTCACCCAGGCCCTGCCCTCCTTCAGGAGGGGGCTCAGGTGTGGTTGACTCTCCCTTTGCCAAACAATCACTGTATGAAGCCAAGGGGGTTCTGTTAACGGCTGCAGTAACTTATTTAACTCATATCTGGGGGGAGGGGGAGGTAGGGGATGTGGATTTTAATAAATTATGTAAACACCATTGTGTTTATCAAAACTGCTTTTCTTGCCCTGCAGTGTACGTTCAGACGGCCGGGAGCGCTGCCTTCCTGAAGTCACTCCTTGACTGAGGTAAGCAGCCCCTCACTCTGCTGCCCACCTTCTCCAGCCCCCCACAGACGGGCAGAATAACCATAAGGACTGAGATACTTAATTTGAAAACATTTGCATACATCCAGTATGTAGGCCTGCACTCAAGACCTGACAGGAAAACAGTTGCTACTTTCCACGTGATAGTTCTTGTTAAACAAAATGACACGCTGACCCTGTAGAAACTTGTCCCGCTCTGAAACATCCCCCAGCATTTCTCCTCAACGGTGCTTTCCCAGGAGTGGGCTGTGGGGCAGGTGGTAGGGTTGAAGGTGCCCTTTTCCCCAGGAACACCTCGCCCTCCTCTGCCCGGGCACCTCTGCCAGGCTGGGCTCCCTGCTCATCAATCCACCACATGGACTTTCTTAGCGCTCCCAGCACAGAAAGCATAAACCATTACACCAACCCACAGCGCCAGGCATTGCTGAGTGGGGTTTTTAATTCTTCCTCCTTTGCCTATTGGTCTCTGATGAGGTGCTGTAAGCGAAAGCCCCGGTAGAGACTGACCTCGTCTGTCATCGTGTGTTGCCTGCGCACGAGAAATGGGTTGCTCGTTACCTTTCACAAAGTCCAGTGAGACAAGAAGTCTCTGAAGTCTGCAGATTATATCCACCCTCCGTGGGGGGTGAGAACACCTCTCCTCTGGAAAGTTAATCAATTTCATAATTAAGGAATACGCTCCTTCTCAATGAGGGTTAATTATTATTTTGTAACCACAAGTAACCTGATAGAGCAGAACAAAAGCTTTCAAGCCCTGCTTGTCCACAAGCCCGTGTTACCCTCGTACTGCTCATTCTTAGCTGCTTGGGCCAGAGATCCTTCCTACCACCAAAGCCCATGAACAGCATCATGGAGGGACAGAACCAGCGCAGGGGGGCAGAGCATCCTGTTTAGCGGCTCATTTTCATAACCCAGCGTAATTTCTGAGTCCTGCAGAAGGCAGAGAATGACTGGTCTGTGGCACAATAACCTGTTTAAGTCTTACTCAGGGCCATCACCTTCAGCTGAACTCACACTGACTGCAGAGAGCTACCAGGCCTCAGTTTGCCAGTACCTCAGCGCACGCTCCTGTCTCTGCCAGCAGTGACCGCTCTGTTTGCACCTGGTGGCCAAAAAAACACCCCACATTTAGCTTTTTCTGGGTCTTTCCATCCCTTCCTAAGTGTACCCAACACCATGAAGCCCTTTGCTTTCTTAGTGTTTAAAAAAAAATACAAGAGTTGTGACAGCTAAGTGTTTTTTAGCAGTTATTTCTCAGCTTTTTCTACAGATGAAAACTCCAGCGTTTCCTTAAAACCATCTTGCAGCGTTACTGCTGCTGAAGGGAGGCTCCCGTGGCTCTGCGTGGCCCCAGGATATGTCTGGCTGCATTTTTTAATGCCATGAGGGCAGTACGGGATGCAGGACAGACAGACAGACAGACAGTTCTGACCAGATCCCATGAGCGATGATGCTGTTGTCTAATTGCTATTTATTCATGTCATCCCTTCTCCCCACACAGGCATTACAGGGAAAAGGCATTCCACGTCTACCCAAAGTTCTACATCTGCTCGAGTGTACTTAAAAGGAGCGAAGAAATGACTGTAAACCTATCTCCCCAGCAAATACCAGTTCGGGATGGCTCGTTGCACTGGGCAGGTGCACATCTAGATAATATTTCTGGCATCTGTTTAAACTGAACAATGTGCACAACCAGATCATCTCAGTGCAAATAATACACGGTGGGGGCTTTATGCAAACTGCTGCTTTAGGTCTGCTGCTGCAGGGAAAAGAACCTGTAGTTTCTGTGTGTCCTTTCTGCAAAGATGGAATTACACTGCCTTGGGGGTTTTAAAAATTAATTAAAAAGCAACCAAAACCAGGGAAATATAGGAAATTGTAACCCTTCCCCTTCTTAGAGTGGGTGAGAAGAAACTGTGCTCAAAGATGAGCTTTGGATACCAGGCCCCCAATGAGAAGTGGTTGGTTCCTGCTGGGGGCGGGGGGTGCACCCTCATTTAATCCAGTCACCATCCCCCCAAAACCTGATTTAAATAAATCCATAGAGTTTTGTGACAGCTTGCCTAAAAACTTATTTTCTCTAATGACAACTGAGCTGAAAAGTCAAGAGGAAGCTGCAGCGTGGAAGGAATTAACTCCGAGTGCTGGCTGTGGGCAAGTGGTTTGCAAACACCAGTGTCCCCCTTTGCAGCTGCCACCACTGGGGACCTGTTTGTCACCTGCAAAGATGTTTCCTGTAAAGTCACCCCAAGACAGATGCTATAAAGGAATGGGCTTCAAGCCCAGTGTTAAAACAAATCGCTCTAATAACATTTGCTTTTTAGGTCAACATTTCAGTTTACTTTTGGTATTTAATTATTATTCAAACAGGCTTTTTTTCCCTCCTTTGCTATGCTCAAAAACCACCTCAGCTCTCCTCATCTCAAACCACTGCCCAACCTCCAGCCTCTCTCAAGTTGAAAAAATGCAATAGAATGATTTCTTTGTTTTGCTACAGAGAAAGGGTGAGAAACCTCAAGAGCTAGGCCCAGGCAGGTGCATGTTTCTACCAGTGCAAAGCACAAGTAAACAGATAAACTGATTGTTACAACTCAAATTCTGAAAACCAAAACTCTAAGTGTGTTCCACTTGGTGGTTAAATGAGTGTCTGCTATTCTTGGTGAGTTTTTAATTAATAAAACTAGGTTTTCCCACTTTAATACCTGTACAGCCTGATTGGAAAAGATGTTAGTAATTGTGCCACTCTAATTTCTACACCATTCCCATTTAAGCTTTCGGTGCTGGGGGGGTTTTGGTGGCAGAGGAAGTTTTGGCTGAGAAGGGAGGATTATCCTGAGCCCGCAGTTTACAGGAAGCTGACTGCAACCTCCGGGAGCTGGAAATGAAATAATTATTGAGCTGAAAAGAGGCAGTAGCTGAACTCTGCATTCCAGGCTAAATCAAGCTGTTCTGTGTGGTCTCAGAAGAACAAAATACAACTTGTAATGAAAATAAGAGTAAAGGTGGTGATGGGTGCAAAGATTTACAGCAATAAATGACACCACAGCAATTATTAAACACCATGAAATTTGGTGTTTAGTCTCTTTTTCTTTGTTTTTAGGGAAACAGAGAGTTCCATACTAAGCTTCTGCTGGAAACACTCCTGGTACATGCCTGAGCTATTTAAGCAGTTACTGTTTCTCTGACCTCCTGGTGTTGCAGGCTTTTGCCTTTCAGAAACAGCTGGCTCCCTTAAGAACCATTTCCAGTTCCCCACAAGGTGGATCGGGTGACTCGCAGTTTATCACCCCTGGAGGCCACCTCAAGGACAAAGAAAAGAGATACACTCAAAACTAATGTTTTTCTATGGGGGGGCGAGGGGGGGAAAGGATGGCACCGCCATAGTGTGATGAACACAGGAGAACAGGCCAATTACAAACCTGAAATCCTTCTGCTTCCTTCCACCTTCATTTGCTTTCAGAGGTTGTTTCCGTGGCAGTAGCATTGCATCGCTGCCCCTGGGGCCTATGAGGAAAGGCCAAGCTGTGGGCAGAGGTTTTGTGTGCCATGGTTAGAGTCACACCTTCAGAAAAATTCTAAATACTGGTGAAAATATGTCAGTTTTGTTGCTTTATGGCAAACTGTTCCAGTGTAGGTGAACTGCTGAACTCCACTCACCCCAGTAACCTTCCAGTTACTATTCAAACACGCCACCTTTGTTTTGCCGGAGCTGCCGGAGGTATGATGTTGGCTGTGGTTGCTTTTTCCACAACAAATAGAGCTGGGAAAACGGAACAAATACACTCAGGCCGTGGCCACTTCATCTGTGTCTGAGTGAGTATCATAACTCCCGCAGTTGGAACTTCCCAGAACAGCTGATTCACACACTCCCCACCAACGCTGCAGAGACAGCCCCAGAATGTGCTAATGGCTGTGACAGGGAGGTCTGTGACAGTGTGGGGAGGGACAGGGACAAGCTTTAAACCAGGACAGCTTGGCTTTTTTTNATTGCATTTATTAAGGAAAAGGATAGACCGATTCCTAATTAAATGGTACTACCATGACTTGCTTTATGATTTCTTTCCTTACTCCCTGCTTATTCCCTGCACTGCTGTCCTCTCAGCAGAACCCAGGCTTTTTTGGCTTTTTGGTCACCTTAGAAACAGCTGAGAGAGTTGCAAGACAAGGGTGTTAAAACCAAATCACGGCCGCTGACGTGCAGCGAGGACCGAACCAACGACTGACAGCACAAACAGCTCAGCAACACAACTTCAGAGCTACCAGCCGAGAGTTTCTCCTCAACCTGGCCCTACTCCACTTGCTTGTGCTCTTCTCCTGCTGGGAAACGTCTCCACATCACGCTAACAAACCCGTTTGCTTTGCTAATACAGCTGGGGTATTTCAGCATTCATTCAAAAGTTGGTCCTTTATTCGGTGTAGGTAAGTTTACAAACGGTAACAAAAGTATTACACTTCCGAAGAGAACACACCAAATCACAGTTCCAAGTGCTCTTCAAAATTCTCCTCCTTTAAAACAATCTCATTGTTTGGGCTTTAAGTACCAATAATGCATTTTCATGAGGTTACAGGAATTGTGTGACATCACAAACAGCTTCACCTGCAACGCCCGACACCGCTCACTCAAAATACTCTGTCCTTTCACAGTTTAGTCCTTGATTAACTCGTTTTCTTCTGACTTCTACTATTCTTCGAGTCCCAGAGTATAACGATGTTAAAATATACCCAAAATAATAAAAAGTGTAAACAAGAAACAAGGGAGACGGCTACGGGGAATAAGTCGGGTAACCTCTGTGGAGGGGACAGCGCGGCGCTGGCCAGAGACAGGAGGCCCATCAGGGTCACGGAAAGAAGGAACTGTAAGATAAGGAACGACCTATTAGCGAGTGATGATTGAACACCTCAGAGGAGCAAGCTTTCAGACTCGGGTGCTCCATATTCTTCAATCCACACGGAGATGACGCTGCAGAAAAATTCCAGCGCACCCCTGCGCTGAGGCAGCGCAGCTTTCCCCAGGCGGGGCTTACCCAAGTACTTCTGCACCAGGAAGAGCTGCAACTAAGAGTTATAGGAATTAAAATTGCTTACCAGACTCCTGACAATCTTGGGAAAAGACTTAAGCCAAGAAACGTAGCCCCTGAGGGAAAGGGAGAAGGGTTTCAGCTGCAGGTCCTCTGCTGAAGTCTTCTCCAGTATGGAGAAGGAAGCCGTGCAGACGGAGAGGAACGACAGCGTTGTCACCGCGTAGGGCAGCAGCAGCCCGTCCTTCAGCAGGAGGGGCAACATACTGTTAAAAAACACAATTACCCACAGAAGTGAGCACAGGGTCCGAGTCACATTTTGGAGCATGTAGTAGGAGGCAAAAGAATCCATTTATATTTACTAGAACTGGGGAAGAACACAGTTTTAAAATAACGTTAAGAGGGTCCAACTCACCTGAAAGTTGATACAAGTAAAAACCACGTAGCCATAAAAGGGATTTCATTTATGATTAAGCAGACTGGGCTAGAATGAGAAGAGGAAAAACAGCCAATGCAAACATTGAGGTGCCAGCAGTTCACCCCCTCAGCCTTTCACAAGGACTGTGCTCCCACTCCTCTGGGCAGAGCTCTGCCTGCACCCCGTGGGCACCCGCCCAGAGCATCCAGGTACAGCAGCGTTCCAAGAGCTGCATCCTCTGCCGAGGTGCCCCACTCCCCCCTGCACCCCACTGAAACACTGCCCTGCACAGGGCATGGCTCAGGGCATGGGAAAAAACGCACCTTAAGGGCAAAGGGAGAGAGGGGCCCCTTTACCATCACTGTTTGTGAGGTATCAGTCCCCCAGTTCAACCTGCAACTGGGCCCTAAGATGCCTTGCTGGGCATTTAAGTGACATCTCTGAACCACCCCATCCCTGGAGGGGTTCAAGGCCAGGCTGGATGGGGCTTAGAGCCACCTGGTCTGGTGGGAGGTGTCCCTGCCCAGGGCAGGGGGTGGCACTGGATGGGCTTTAAGGCCCCTTCTAACCCAAACCCTTCTGTGATCCGCACAGCAGCCTGTCCCCGGGCAAACATCCCGCTCCAGCAAACCCCGTCAGAGCACTGCCCCAGAGAGAGCAGTACAGCCACACTTGTGTACTTACATTTACAAGTTACTCAGAGAGTCAAGCGTGTAGTTTTTTAAAAGCAGACCTATTTGTAAGCGAGAAAGCAGCATGCAATAACAAGACGAGGAAAAGATCAAAATATATCCACAGAAAAATAATTTACTTACACCGACACTAGAAGAATAGATTTTTCATGAACTTGAAAGGAGAACAGGAAAAATGACAATGCACAACTAACCTTAGAAAAGGAAATCAGAGGGATATTAGTGTGTGTGACTGCAATGCAAAGCACTGGTTTAGTTTCTCTGCTGGCGCAGCCTTTACATGAATGTATGAGCTAAACGATCTGGTTTTTCTAATTAACTCCCACGCAATTCACAAACACACAGAGCTGTTCCTCTAACCACCTCTACGTACAAAAAAAACCCCACATTGTTTGAAAGTTTACCCAGAATTAGTCAGAAGGCTCTTCCTGTAAAGGGCCCTCAACTCTTGCTTGGCTTGACTGACAAGAGCGTCCCCACCAAGTGCACACGGTACCCACCCACACTAGCACTGGTGAGAGCAGCTCACGCTTCCAACCTCAAATCCAGCTCACCATCATGAGCAGCCAATACACCAAAGCAAACAAAGTGTCTCTTTCCCACACACACCCCCCACCAAATAAAAACACACTGTAAAACAGAAGTCTCTTCTTAGGAAGGATAAGTGTTAGATTTAGACAGTATCGGGATCAACTGTCAAACTCAGATAAAATTAAAAATAAAAATTATCTTCTAACTCCTCAAACCTTAGGAGCAGCTCCAGATAATTTTGGTTTGAAGGAAAACTGCTTTTTGCATGTAAGCCACGATAATGTGCTTAAATTCAATGATATAATGGCTACAAAAAAGGCAAACATTTGGGAAAATAGTGTCTTTTTTTTTTTTTTTTTCAAACCGCTAAGGAACTTACAATATCCATCTTGGGAATTTTTAACTCAATTTTGCAGCCAATGCAGTACAAAAAACCAGTACTTTGGAAGCTAAACAAGGAGAGGCCGAGTTGCAACTCTATATGAAGCTTTACTATATACGGAATTTTCTAAAGGCTCTTCAGAGGAAGGCAAGAAAAATACAGCATTACGTAAAGAAAATTGACACTAAGGAAAAAAAGTCTGAATTTAAAAGACAGTCAGACCCCAAAACACTCTTTAACCCCTCCCTACAGCAGAAACAGGACGGAGTCAGCAGCACAGACACTTACCAAAGCAAACTTAAAGCCTCGCAGAGAAGGGTGGACGGTCAGTTTTATACAAGCAGGAAGGAGGCTCAGGAACGTTACAGCAAAACTAAAGAATTTTGTAAGAAAAGCAGTTTCAATACCTGAGCAACTACTTCTGTGACATCACATAATCACTTCTGAAAACTATAGAAGTTAGGGATCCTGTTGTCATTTTCCAAAGTACAAAATCCCCTCAGAGACTCACTCACAAGAGCACTGAGGGGCCTCCTCTGACAGAAGCGCTTTTGGAGAAGGAATAAAGCATTTCCAAGGGTATTTCAGACCCTACAGGCAGACCTAGACCCCAATTCTTCACTTCAGCAAAACCCAGAAGCGTGAACCCCGGCTTGTAAGAGCCCTAAGAGAGGTAATTCTTTGACAGGGAAAGCATCAAAGTTCTAACTCTGCTTTAACAACCCAGCAGCTCAGAGCACTACGTAAACAAGCAGGAAGTTTTTCAGTTATGAATATTCCTGACGGTACTTGGGGAGACCCTCATCACTTGAGAGATGTTTCTTCAAGACTTTAAACTGCACTTTTTATGATTGTTTGACAGAAATTAGTCATTTTGCAAAAAATAATGAACAAAACCCATCCTACCTAAACCAACTTCAGTTATGTCTTACCTGATTTTGAGTTGAGTTTGAGGGGATATGACATTCTTTATCTTTATAAGGACACTTAGGCTGCACCAAATATTGGCTACTTTGTCCTGGAAGGGAGAAAACAAACAAACAAATAAAAAAGGTAATTATCACTAATTTCATTCATTTATGTTTGTGACAGCAATGGGGCTTTGGAGGTGGGGGACTGTTGGGGTTTTACCACGATACTGCAAAAAGACACTCGCAGAGACACATCATGTTCTTTGACATACTTTAAATTGTTCTCATCCTCAAAAATGCAAAGTTTCAAGGGACTCAATTTAAATTTGTTCTTAAAATAACTGAGAAATGGCTCTTCAGCACCAGAGACTACTTCCTAACTGGTGAGATCACACAGTTTGTGACAATCGGGCTCTGAACAGCTCTGTCCCCGATTAAACAGTGACACATAGGAATTTTATATTTGATTTTTTTCAAATGGGGAGACACCCAGTGTATTGTCACCTTCAGTGCACTGTATTGTCACATTTCATTATGTACCTCAACGCGTTTAGCCGCACTTACTGCTTGCAAGCAATGACAGAGTTAACCCTCTAATAAATCACGAGGCCTAAGGACATTAGCAGTTGTGCTAGGATCGCTTTCAAAATTAAATTTGTAACTATCGGGCTCGTGAAACTCATCCCCAAACAGCTGCTCGGGTCACAGCTGTGTGGACACAACGGCAGGAGAGCGACCAGCACCAACAACTGAGCCCTCGGCCTCACGTGCTCATCAGCCCCACGGAAAATGCACTTCAAATCTGCTGAGGATTACGGGGGAGCGGAGGGTTTGGCAGCACCAGCAAACACACACAGGATGCCCAGTGAGCAGCCAATGCGATTTTACAACCGTCAGCATTTGTTACCCCTTCTCTAAATGGGAACCGATTCAAAGAACCTGTTACTCGCAGCCCCGGTATAAATTTACTGCCCGTTTGCTTACGTGGACATTTTCTCATTTTATCTAGATTAGCATCCAGCAAGTCACTCCCCTCCTCAACTCCGAAAATATTTGGGCTAATATTAGACTAAAATCCTCGGGCTCTTTCAGACTCGGTGCTTATTGTCATTTACAGGTTTCATTTTTAAATTTCATACTGGATTTTAAGAAAACCAACGTATGTGGTGACCAAACCCTTATTTATAAATCCCAGACAGCTCCCAAGAAACAGGGTCACCGATGGTTTCAGGTTGGATTTTTTTCTCCTGGGAGGTGGTGGGTCTCTTTTGGGGGGGATATTCGGGGGGAAGGAATAGTAGGGGATTGTTGGGTTTGGGATTTTTTTGGCTTTTTTAATTTGTTTTTTAGCAAAGTAGCAGAGAATACACTTGAGAAGACTCCTGTACAGCTGCCTAAATAAAATGCTGCCTTTGGCACATCAGCATTAACTTCTGAAGACAAAAACAAAAGGGCCAGTTGTGATATTATTTATATTAAAAGAAACGTGAAAATGAATCAAACTGTGTCTGCATTTGCTTAAATCCCTGTCACATCAAGACCTGAAAATTCAGTTTCATTTTATCATTTAAAATTGAGGTTGAGAATTTGCTTTTAAAAGCATAATATTAAAGACTCAGGCCCTAATTAAGCAAAACACCAACTCCTTGTTACTTGGGAAATTAATACCCTTTGTTCCATGGGTGAGACTCCTGTGGGGGCAGCAGTAGGTAAATGAGTAATCACGTTACCAGATTCAGGCTGCGGTACCCAGCACTTTGCAGCACACGTTGAGAGCCCGAGGGAAAGTCAAACTAAAAGTGGCTTCCAGAAAATATTATGGAAACTTAACTTGGAAGTACAGAGTGGGTCGAAAGGGAAGTTCTAGACTGCACCCAAACCACTATTTTTAAATAATGAATCCTGGTGGAAAAAGAGCCGAGCAGAACCAACAACCAAGACTGAAGCTGTTAACTTTTAAGGTTACATCTTCTGACACTGTCAATTACTGTGGAATCTATTTCAATGGAAAAATGTATGGATTGAAGTATGGGTTTGATGATGGGCTAAGTGTTGTCTACTCGTATAATATCCTGGAAGATGCCAGCTGAGCTGGGGTTAAATACTGGATGAAATAACTGGCAAGAAAGGAGTGCTGAAGAAGCCATCTCAAATTACGGGTCCTGTGGTGTGTCTCCCACATGAAATCCCTAAAGGTCACGATGAAGGTTTCTCAAGGGATCTAAGAATACAGAACATTTAGAGCAGGGTGGGGGAGAAGAAAACATGCATGCCTCGAACAAGCCTCGGTCAATGGGAAAGAGTCTTCTGAGTACTTGCATGATTTGTGCCATGTCGGTACAGAACGGGAGCCAGCAGACAGCAAAGGAAACCACCACTGTCCCCGCTATTTTAATTAACAATACTAATCTGCAACCAAAAGAAAAGCTCACGTCAGAAAAGATAAATCCAGCTACTGGTAACAAAAATCAGTTCTTAGCTTATAGCATTAACCTTTTTATTTAAAAAAACAAAGGGATACAGAACGAAAGGTAACAAATCTAAACTACCAGAAAGCTCCTCGCCCCCAGACAGTGGTAACAGCTCCCCGAGAAGCACAGAGCTGTCACTGGTCATGCTGCAGCACGTATTTAATTTAGCTTGCACAATGAAGAGACCCAAGAAAAGGCACCTTAACAGATTTTGCTGTTTGTTCAGTGGAAATACTTCACGTAGATCTCAACAAGAAATATTGATGTTGCTGGAGAGATATATATTACAAGGTAAGTATCTTCCACTAGAAATTAATTCAGAAATGCCCATGTGCAAGTAAGACCCACATTCTCGATGCCAGGCTGCCCAAACACATCCTTGAGAAAGACAAAATGGTTTAAAATCACTTACCCCTTGCCTTTCAGTCCCTTCTTGAAGCACTTTCCAAGTAAATAGCAAAAAAAGGGCAGAGAATGATAAAGTTCCATTTGCTTATAATTTAAGGCCAAGCAAAATGCCACTGACCCCCAGAGGTCCCAGTCATAAGACAAACAGAGAACACCCCACAAGGCAAAGCCCAGGCTCACTGAGTTGTATATGGTTTTTTGTGTCAAGGACAAGATACACATCTTGGGACTGGAAGTCAATAAAAATCCGCCCTGAGGGACAAACAGAAAATACCATGCAAAATAAGCTTTTCCAAGTTAGTTTTAAAAACACATTGCCAGTTGTGACTACGATGCTCAGAGACAAAAACAATTTTACTTCTATTTAAAGTCTAGTTTTTCTATTTCCAAGGCTTGATTTAAAGCCTGCACAGGCAAAAAAAACGAGGACAAATAATGTAATTAATGCACACACATAATATATACTCAAATAAGTTTTTGCTGACTGTACTTGAAAAGAGACATCAGGGTAAATATTTTTTCTTGGTATTTACATGATTAAGGATAAAACTTTCAGAAGAACCTCTTCCCAGCTCCCAAAAGGTATGTGCAGAATATTCAAATGTGTCAGTATTTCATTTATATACTATTTCGTTTAAGGACTCCTGGTGTTTTTCTGATTATATTATACTCACAAGGCACCCTCATCCATGACCAGTTCCCTTGGCTGCTAATACTGTACAAACAATGACTAATAGTTACTAAAAGCGACGTTACTTCCTTACAACTTTGAGGAGAGGTTCCCAAGCTCAGGAGAGTTGGAAGAGACTAAGCCTCACGTAACAGTAAGTTGCAACAAAATATTAGCTTTGTATTTTACTGTTATTTTTCACACAGTGAGAGAAACCAAGAAAGAGATACTCATATTGTCAGAAAGCTCACAATATTTTGTTTTCTCCTTGTCAATATGAAGAGCTGTGACAACACATTCAGATGCCCACGTTGTTTTCAGCCCGCTCAAGTTTCCCACTCAAAGCCACCACGTGTATTTGAGATGACATCAGCAGGTAGTTATACCAAAAGGCTGTGATCTCACAGAGACAAGCAGCCGCAGTTAAGGTTAAATACATCTATTGACTCCTGAGGAGCTGGTCACAGCTAGTGACACAAAGAGTCACAGGCCTGGGAGACAGCACAGGAGGCCACACAGATCCGTCTGCCTCAAGGGTGTCTGTCCCACATCAGTCCTGACATGAGGTTTGCTGAACCTCTTAACGATCTTGATGCTGCAGATTCCACAACATCTACTCCAGCATTTCACTGTAATTAAAGTTCAAAAGATTTTTTTTCCCCATGTTTTTAAAGAAAACAAATATTTGCTACAGTTAACTTAGGCTCATTACTTCTCACCCTGTCCAACACAGGACCCACAGAACAGATTATTGCCTTCCTCTTTGTGCACCTTTTGCATATTAGAAAGTTATAACCCTGCACCTTTCCTGGCCACCAGCTTCTCTAACCTAAATCAAATTTTGTTTATTCCCATCCCCGTTGTTGTAACTGATGTCTCCAGAAGATCCACATCTTTAAAGAGTCAGGCCAACAACAGAATTTCAGAATTCCTGAACTGTAACTCAAATATCCAATAGTATGATTAATTATTTATTTTTTTTCATTCCAAATCTGCTTTCTGAGCTGTATCATCTTCCAAGTTCATCATGCACTCTCTTGGAAGAAAACCACAAATTCGTTAACTTGATTTAGTAGGTGCTGACCAGATTCAGTATCTCCTTGGAATATTTAAATATCCACATTTACCACCACTCCAGGATTGTGTCCCTCTGGCTCGACAGCACTGAGCAGCACAGCCCAGAGAAGTCAACTAACAGCGTGTTGATGTGCAAAACAAGTAGAAAGAACTGAAATCTTATTAAAAAAAAAAAAAAAGACCCACCTGTGAAGGTGTCTGCCACCAGTATTGAGTAGTCAGCTCTGATGGCCTAACACATATCAGACACCTTGCTTTTAAATGGTGAGGCATTAAGTGAAGTGAGTGTAATTTGGGTAATTGCAGAGACAGACCAGCACACTATAGACCTGGACATCTGACACAGCTGCACTTGACACACTCCTCTGCCACCTCCAGAAGAACCAAGGTGTAAAGGGAAATTCATTTCAGTGCAAAACAAGGATACTGGAAGTGCCCATGGTCAATAAGAATGAGGCCTGGATAAAGCAGGATGCAGAGAGCACTGGAAACCTGGAAAGATGGATCAAAAAAAAAATAGAGGGGAAAATAATTATCTTAAAATTAGACACTAGCCAAGGAACTTATACTACTTCAGTACAAAAATGGTTCATCCTGTATGTAAGAATCTTCAAGTAATCCCTCAGTCATATTTTGAGGAGTAAAAAAGGATACAGATTTTCCATAAATAAGAAAAGCATTGACTGGAGACCAGCCTGCCCTTTGCCAACCAGCTCAAAGTTCACCTGCACCCATCTTAACCCTTGGAACCACTCAGAAAAAAAAATAAAAATCAGAAGACTTAGTATTCCAAAGTATGTTGGTTCTACTGTAAGGAGTGTGCAAGACAAAGCAGTTCCCAAGTTCCCCTGTGTTATGGAACAAATCTCAGTTTAACTAAACAAGTAATAAACTCAGTAAGAAATAATTCAGGAGTTCACAGCTACTAAGCTTCAAAGCATCTTGTTATTGAAAGCATTCAAATAATTACTGTAAGATAACAGCTTTTTTTTTTTTAAATCTTTTTAGCTGAAAAGCCTTTAATACAAGATACACTGATTGTCATTAGTTTTACATCAATTGAAGCCATCTGTGTGTTAATTAACTCTGATACTGTTACATTTTTACCCCGTTTTAATAGTATGTTTTCTTTGTTTTTTTAATTTACCCACACCCCAGATACTTGCCTTCTTTTTAGTAGATGTTTCTTTCAAGGAAAAACAATATAAAATAACTGCAGGAATATAAACTAGCAAATCAGCAACAAACACTGAAAAATAAAGATTAACCATATGTTAGAATCCTCCCACATACGTCATCCTAACGCTATTAAACGTGTGCATTTTCAGCTGGATTGTGGATCTTTGACTCTGCATACAGTTTTAACTTCTTGATGCTCCACACCCTGCTCAAATTTGGTGTAAATACCCTCAGATGATAATAAGTGCACAGTGCTGAAGTGAGTCTAGTTGCCTACCTTTCGACTGTGCGGTTTGCAGCTGTATCCTCACTGAAAACTTCACCTTAGTCATTCAGTCCAACTGAAGTTCAAATGGCCTGTAACTACACTTTCAGCTGAATATGCTTTCCTTTTGTCTTATGTTCCATCACTGTATGTTTCATTGTTTTAAGGACAGCTTGCAATTACACCAAAACTAGTGTCTTTCTTCTCCCCACCCGCCCAGTTGCTTTCAAGAAGACAAGGGAAAAGCATAGGCAAAGGAACATTAAAGTATCAGAGAGCCCTTCATTAGAATGAAGTGGGTAGTTCCACTTCAAAGGACCAAAAGAAGTAGGTCCACAGAATTTGATCTTGTTAATGTTTCTAACGCTATCATTTCTGATGTCCAAAACCTGCTGCTTCCATGTGTTCAGCTGTTTTGGCTTCTGGCACAACCTCAGTCAATAAGGGAGCACACTCTAGTTCCTCACATGCCGAAACGAGAGAAGGCATTCTTCATTCTCAAAAGAAATCAACTACGATTAGATCCACTCAAGTTGTTTGATGGAAGAGATAGTCTGAAGACAAATAAGTAAGAAGTGCTGGACTGTTACAACCTCCTTTGTTATTTGTGTGAATCACTAGCAATGTGGATAAACAAACTAAAACTAGTTCTTTGGCTTTGATCAGCAAATGCAGCAAATGTAGGTACCAGGGTCGACAAAAAAACCTGCCTAAAATTACATCAACTCCTGCTTGTGCTTAAACCACCGGTGAATTCTCCTGGAGCACTGCCTTAGGAGCCTGAGAAAAATTTTAAGCTTATTTCTAGAAAGTGGTTTCAGAAAACGTATAATTATTCCAAGAGGGAAGTATACTTTGCCTCTTTTTAATCAGAGGCTTTGGAGAAAATGTTTAAAGGCATCAGTTATTTGGTGATGAATCACTGTGCAGGCTTAAATCACAATTAAATCTACCCAAGGCATCAGCAAAACAAATACACTGACACGTAAACTAAAGGTGCGATACCAACAGCTGACATTGACCACTGTGAACTATATTAATGAGTTCTTCTAATGGCTATTGTCAAAAAAGGGTTATCTGTTCCCCTGGATCCATCAGTGGTTTGTCAAGTGAGTTGACGTCAAAATTAATAAAGATCATTTCAAGGGTGATTAAGTTCTAGTGGTTTTTAGTTTTTTTTTCAGTTCAGTCAATTGCTAGAGACCAGACTGAGAGGTTTGTGAAGTACAGAAAAGCTACTCATGAACAACAGATTCCAGTGGTGCAGTAAGTGGAATTCTACTGCTATGCAAAGCAAAAGACAGATTTAAAATGAAATAAAATAGTAACAGGATAATATGGCATCTGTCTGTAGAGAAGGAGAGCTCACTGGCCACATTGTTTGCTTTCCTATCAATACAGTTACTTAAATTAATTATCTGCATTTTTTTCTGCTCTTGTTTTATCCTTTTCTTTGTAGAAGCAGTTCAAAGTAATCCAATGGTCAGATGAGTGACTACAGGAGAATGAAATTTAGTATAAAAACGGCAAAATACATTTTTACTTTTTTGTTAACAGAAGTTTATGTCTGGAAAGTGGTGACTGCTTGAAAGTAAAGTGACATCTTTAAAAATATCAAATATCTCTCCCTTTCAGATTAAGTATTCAGCTCAAAATAAAAATCTCCAAGACCTCAAGAAGCTGTTAAGTCAGTGAACACCAGTCTGCAGGCAAAATAAATTTACAGTAAAACCCAAGCTAAGCTGGAAATAAAAAGCATATTTATCAGAATGGAAGGGAAAACAACAACATTATTTTCAAAGTTAAAAAACAAGGAAAAAAAAGTAGGGTATTTTATTTAGAGTTTTTACTGAACCAATTTGGTTGCGAACTTGTTTGTACATTTTCTATTTGTCAGCTTCACAAACGAAGGCAGAAGAGAAAAGAACAGAGGAGTCTGGTTCATAAACGGACCTGCAAAGCCACTCAGAATCAAAGAGCTGAGAACAAACTGGTGACGACAGAGAAGCTGCATATTAAGCTTGCTAAATCAGGAAGTGAGACAAAGCTGCATGATCATCCTAAGGAAATATAATTTTCCTACCTGTTGTACGCATAAATAACTTATGTGGCTGACTCTCATACCCCCGAGATGTGTGCAGAGCAATCCAATCAGGATTTATTAACTTTGCACTGTAAAACAGAGTACAGACACATCAAAATGTAGACAGTTCTCATTTCCCTTTACACTCCTTTCAGCTATAAAGATGACATGCACAGGAGCATATTCCAAGAATTAAGATGAATGAGAAGAAATATTTCAAAGAGCAATAGTGATCAATGAAAGATCTCCCCCCCACATTAGATCAGTTTACACTATAGACTTTAGCTGCTATTTCACAATTAAAATATTAATCTTTGAAAACAGTAAGAACGGAATACAATATTTATTAGGACAACACAACCACCTTCAATCTAGTTCCACTGACTTTTAAAAAAACAATTGTAAATACCTTTCATACTTAAGTATTAAATATAAACCATTTACAGTTCACATAGATGCCCCGCATAACTCTGCCTGTGCACTTTAACCTACATTCTTATTCCATAAGTCTCATTCCAACAGCAGTAAAGCCCTTGTGGAAAAAGTATTTCAATAACAGAATTCTATTTACATGATATCCAGTCATCAAATGTCACTTGGGCTCTCAATACAAGGGAGGTTTCCCATGCAACGCACCCAATTCCTACAGCCCTTTCCCCTCCACATCACTGATCTAACAGTGGCTTATATGGAAAATAAAGTGTCTAAATCACATCGAGATCTGCTAAAATTTATAGACCTGGCAAAAAGAAGAAAGTAACCCTTTAATTTCCCTCTTGCAACAATTACAAGACAGAAAAATAGCAGTATTCATTTTAAGCAATAGGGATACACACAAAATCTGTTTCCCCAACTTAAAAGTAGCGAATACTACTTTCCAGAGCAGTAGTTTTTAGCTACCAGTTTCTCTCTACAGCAGAGAAAGAAAAAAATAAGAAGGGAAGGAGAAAAAAAAAAAAAAAAAAGGTGAATTTGATGTTTTGTGTTCTCCACAGAAGTAGGTATTTAAAATAATGAACTTACATGTAAGCACACAGAAAACTGTGATAGGCAGTAAGGGGTGGATAATCAAGGCCCCAGTACAGTAGGTTGTTATCACTTGTATTGAAGTACCTAAAAAAAAAATAAAAAATGTAAAGAGGGATCTGTATTTGCAGCTGTGTTTCAGCCCAAGGAAACGGTGGGATATTAAACCAAATATTTTCATCAACAAATTCAAAATCCAAAAGGAAATCAGCAACTTCTATATATGCTTTATTTTACTTTACACAAAAAAAAAATAAATCTCAAGCAACACCAGGAAAGTTGAAGTGATTGAGAGCACACTGACTTCTGTTTGCAAAATGGAAGATTTAAAAAAGCTGCTCCTAGAGCTGACTTACCTGAAGAGGGAGCAGAGTCTGACAAAAATCCAGACTAAGACAAAGCTCACACAAAAAAGGTTAAACAAATCTAGAGCTACAGTAGATATGTACATGTCATACAATGGCTTTGCAGGTCTTCACCTCCATCTACAAACCATTTCACGTGGGGCAATTATTGCAGAAGACAACAGTCAGTTTGCCATAAAAGAAATAAACCAAATGGAGTTACAAGGAAATTTCAAAAGAAATGGAATTCACTAGTGATTTTTTTTCATATATTAATGCTAGATTTCTTTTTTCCTGGACTCAGACAGCACATTTAATACGTGACAATGACTTCTGAACAGTTAAAGTTTCCCTGCTACTCTTTCAATGCAGCAAGTTGTGAGCTATTTCTCCTCTGGGAAGCAGCGGAACAGAAGTGGAGAAGGGTGGCAGTAAGATATTCCACAGGCAAAGAAAAAGCAGCATAGATCTGGGAGAAAACTATGCCACAGCAGGTGCACCTCCGCAGTTCTGTCAGCACCAGTGTAGGAGGCAGGGGGCTAAAAAGCTCCTTCAAAGGGAACAGCACATTATCAGAGTAACACCTCCTGAATAATCAACACAAGGTCATCAACCTCAAACAGATGGGTCAGCCACAACCACTTTATCCAGTTCCACCTCAAAACTCAGGCAGACCACGTGAGAGAAAGGCAAAGGATTCTCCTCTTTGTAATTTAGTATTTCTAGGGAAGGCTGACAGCAGTTAAAATTTAGTCACCTCTTCCAAATGACAAACGGGAAGTTTCATCCAAGGAAAACAGAAGTTACAAAAATAAGGCATCAGACCCTTTCTATCTCCTAGTGAAACAGACTGACTAACCTAACTGCCAAAGGGCAAGCTCTTGGCTTCTCCAGTTACTCTCTTCAAATACAGCCAATTTTTGACATTTATTATAGTAAATGATATTTCTTCAATTCTTTATGAGCTGCCTAAAGTATCTTATGAACTGATGATAAATCATATTTCTTTGAGTTGCACCTCTGCTTCTTATCCTGCGACTCAGGAGTGCTCATGCCAACGCAGTTCAGATTCTTTATGCAAACTGTAAGTCTACAACTTAGTACTAAACTTTTTAGTTTTGAGGTTTTTTTTTTAATTTACCTTCCATAAACTTATAGTTTCAACAGAAAAAGTAATCCCTATACCCAGTAATACTTAGCAAAAAGCCTTCACAGTTTCCATTAGCAGTATAATAAGAAAGGATGTTCTTAAAGGAGCCTTTAATAAATAACGTCAAGATTTGAAAGAATAATATAAAAAAAAGAAATATTTAAATTCTGGCCTCTGGCTCAGAAAAAACTGATGTAAAGAAAATAAGTACAAACCATACCGTACCTTACCGCAGCATTTTTTAATTAATCTTTGTTTTGGATCAAAGAAAATAAGCACAGAAGGTGCAGCTATATTACCTCTACATGTCTATTTAACAGAAAAAGTAATTATTAGGTCTGTGAAAAGATCAACAGATCTTCTGGGCCGACATCCTCACAAGAAAGCTGCTCCCTCGATTTACCTAAACGGATTTACAGAAGAACACACGCTCACTGCACAGACAGCTTTTCTAAATACTAAACAAACAACACTAGAAGTGATTAGAATCTCAACTTCAAATTTGAACACTATTTTTACATACTGGAGTATAACCTCTTTTCACACTGTGTATTTCATAATACAGGAGGGGAAAGACAGCTCAGGATTCTAGAACATAATCCCTTGCATGTCAGCTGAGATGTTGTTTTCCAAACACCCAAGACTGAATACGACTTTGCTGTATTAGAGATTCAATTCCCAAAGCAGACCCAATCCAAAAAACCTCTGTTATAAATAAAGCAAAGAGCAAATACAAGACTGAGATGACCAACTGGCAGCCCATAGGCTAAACCCAGACTGCCATACAGTTCCATCTGACCCCGGGAATGCCTACAAATAATGACTCTTCATTTTAAGTACATATAGTTCCACGCAGCAGAGTGGATCACAGCTGCCAAGTGTATTATTATGTCAATTCTCTGTGATCCAAACTCTGGCACAATAAGGGGTTTGGATATCCCAGGAAAAAAAAAAAAAAAGTAGTAAAGAAATTATAATCTAGACACAACATAACAATCTGAAGTCACAGCAGAGAGTCACCTGCAGAGTTCGCGCAGTGCCATACTTTCAGAATTGGCCCCATGTATATTTAGAGAAATACAACTGAATTATTAATATTCTATTTTGTCATATGGGTCTGTTCCCCAACAGCTGAGGAAAAAATTACACCAGACAAACTATCCCTGTTGGAAGATGACCTGGAGTTTCAACATGTTCCAGTTTGCATTGCAGCACATGTACAGACTAAATAATTTTTACCATTCATGCAAGCTTTAAGGGGTATTACAAATAACATAAAAATAAATAAAATATTCAGAATAATTTCCCTACTGTTTTAAGTGCTCTGTACAAACTAAGTTCACTATCCTTACATCTAGATCCCAGGCACCCACATTTTAAAATCTATATTAAGAACACGGATGCGAACAATGAACTCCCAGGTGTTAAAAAAAACCCAACCAGTGCCTCCAGTACAAGAATTCAGGTCTGTGCATTCACCAGCGTGGCCCCATCTCTAAGCTTTGTGGAGATGAGCAGAGTTCGGTTTGGTAGTGCTGATAATCATGACAGTCTATGTGTATTAGAGAACTGGAACTCAGGAAGCCGAAATTATTTTATTTTTAAATAAGCCAGGAAGACAAGCTTCAATATGATCTCTAAAAAACTGCTTCTTGATCTTTCCAATTCAAAAAACAAAGCTGGAGCTTCACAGAGAGTCCTACCAGTCAGACTATTTTGTCATACAAGCTCATAGCTAGCAAGTTAAAGTTCCAAATTTTAGCTTTTTTAGTTTTTCTGTGAAGTAAATGGTACCTCAGTCTAAGAACAGGGTGATACTATATTACTACAAAAGGTATTTTTACAATAGTTCAGAGAACAGCAGAAGGTGTTGCAGAGATTTTAAACTTAAAGGTATATTCAAGTAAGACATAAACCAAAGTTGCATTACATGTAGCCCTTTGTAACCTGAACTACAAGACACTACGTACCACTGCCTGATGGGCAAATTGTAAGTAACTTCTTGCCAGTGTCTCTGAGCTTCATAGTCTCCATACAGAGGTGGTTTTCCTGCACCTAAAAAGAGATGACACAGTAAGTAGGAATTTGTTCAGATTGCTTTTCCTCCAGATACTTATTTGCATATTACTAATTTTATTCTGCATTCCTCTCTGATATTTGAGAGCAAAATAGAGACCTCAACTGCTATGCAGTCTAACAGGGAGGGAAAAAAAAAAGTTACATGTTCTTTTGGCTCTCTGGATGTTTCTGCAATAAGCATTTATCAAGATACTCCACTGTGAAGAATTGCTTCCTCACATGACAAAAAAAAAAAATCATTTCCAAGTGTAGATGAAAAATGTGGCACTTTCTCTGAAGTAAGAAAGTATGCATAATGCACATCTTACACTGATTTTGTGTGAACTACTTTGCTTTCTTAGTATATAATTGGTAATTTTCTCCCTTGTGTTTCAGCTGTGTTGTGGTACCTCACTATTAAAAGTAACAAGCCTTATTTTTAAATTTACTTAGAACCAGGACCTGCTGCAAGAGCCCCAGTTTCTCTCCCTTTCCTCTGTTACCTGCTTTATAACACTAATAAGAACACTGCATCTGTTCCTTTCCATTAATCCTAAGTGAAGAGTTAATAAAGATCAGCCGTTCAGTACACAGAGTAAGTTTAGAAGAATTTTTTCTTATAATCTACAAAGCTTTCTAAATAATAACTGCTCCATTTTGCTTTACAGAAATTCTCCCTCACACATTTTTCAACTGATTGTTACGCAGCAGTTCTGCAAAGTGCATTATGTTAAAGGACACTTCGCACACATGCATATGTCAGTCCCTCAGAAAACTAAGACACATTTATTTCCACAGGAAAAAAAAAAAAAGCTTTATTTGTGCAAATACTTCAGATATCTACTCATAAACAATTCCCTCGATGTAAGCCTAACACTGATAACAGAGGCATATTAAGCATCTTTATCACAGAGTTTATTTAATCTATTAGCCTGCGCTTACTGAGAACAGAAACTGGACTGATAGTACTCCCAATAAGATATTGGCACCAGACAGACAGAGATTTAAGAGTTTCTTTAACATATAGGAAAGCCATCTATATTTTTTTCACATGATCTATGTTTGCAGGAGTCACACAAGCTCAGATATGTACTAGCTCTTCCTGGGTAGTGAAGAGAACAGATTATCTCCACTAATTTATTCTTGGGTAATAGAGAGAGTAGATTATCTCTACATACAACTAAAAGTTTCCCAAATAAGTGAGGTCACTGGAGAACAGGAGTCTTATCAGTGTCCAGTCTGTAACTATGAATCTAGGGGAACAAAGAACCTGTCGTAGGATTGCTGAACTACAAGAATAGGTATTACCCAAATTTTAGATTGTGTGTATATGTATGTTTGTGTGTATGTACATAAACACACATGTATTTATTTCAGCTTCCCCTCAAAAACAAAAAAAAAAAGTAAGTAAATGAATTGGCTTCAGAATGATCAAAATCCAAAAGCTTTGATTACTAAAAGCCAAATGCAGAGACTGATCACACATCAGTTACAGAATGCATATTTCGCTTCCATCTATAGCGAGCAACATGTATACAGCCCAACAAAATTCAGAATCTACAAAATTTGAGCATTTTATTTTAAAAGGGTTTTAAATTTAGAGTATTTATTCACTTTTATTAGTACCTGGAAACAGATATTTTTAAGCTGCCTTTCTACACACGTATTTAGCTTCTATTCATTTAGCAGGAGTTTGGAAAAGCATTAGAAGAATTATGCATTAATCTATGAAGATTTCCTCCATAATTCTCCAAGACCAACTAATCTAAGGTCATAAATGGTAACTAAGACCTAATTTTGAAAGGTTATCTGCTTTCTCACCATCATGTCCCTAATTCCAGGGGCAGATCCAAAAGCACTCTAGACAGCAAGCAACAACAGCGTGGAAATGATACAGCGTAAGCGAGGGCAGGATTAACCTCTTCTCTTCTGGCCATCAATGCCAGGCACGGTTTCAGACCATGCCAAATCAGCATTTCTACCAGAGTCTACTTCAGAGAATGGCAACTACAGCTAATCCTTTGCTTGACCTTATTGCATTGAGCAGCAGCAAAAGCAAAACAACAGGACTGTGTCAGTTTAAAACACTACCCTGCTCAATTTTCTTCTTCGCTCCTGTCATGAAAAACTTACTACATTTGAAGAAAGTCAAAGTGAACAAAAAATATCCACTGTACTTATGTATTTGACAGCTCTTTCTAAAACTCAGGTTTGTCTTTTTATCCAGCCAGGCAATGCTCAAAGTTAAGCACATGCTTTAATAATTTACTTATTGGATCAGGCTCAGCTTTTCCTACATAGTGTAGGAAACAAGATTTGAAAATTGTTATCTCAGTTCAGGCATTATTTTGAGACTCTCTCAGAATCTCGATTCGTTTGAAATGAAAACAACTTTAAAAAAAAAGTACAGTTAGCAACATAATGGTAAATATATGCAGTACAACAGAAATTTAGCCTTCTATGGCAAAAGATGGGGTGCTTGCTTTTCTGCCTATAGATGGGTAAAAGACAGCCTTAGTTACCTACAGATCTCTTATAAAGACATTTTCAGAAAGCAAACTAAAAAATAAAACACCTGTGCAAGAAGGTATGCACACAACTTATCTTCAAGCAAATTGCTTCAAGTAAATGGAACCCAGGAGCAGAGTACAACCGAACAGCTCCAACTACTCAGGGAATGTGGACCCCAATTGCCTTAACAGAAAACCAGAGTTGAATTTGACTGAGCTTGCGATTCTTTCAGATCCATTTCAGGTTCATTTAAAGAAAAACAAACAAACTTGCAGAGAGCAAGCTTTGTGCAAGGTTATTCTAAGTGCAGGAATGGCACTGAGAGGTTCAGGGAAAAACAAAAAAAAACGAACTTGCTAGTTCTTTGCAAGCATTATGAGATGGGGAGGAGAAAAACTCATCTATTAAAAGATTATAGCTCTAGTTCATGCTGTAAACAATCTTAAAGAAGTCTAGCTACAAGGCACAGCGTAATCGCTCGCTCCACATCACCGTTACACCATCTTTATTATCACCGATACAGTTTTATCTAAATATAAGTTGCAGCTGTAACAGAACTTAAAGGACAAGATTAAACAAACATGCCAACAGACTGCAATAATATTCCGCAGCTACTTAAACAGCAATGACATTGGGGTGAACAGCCAGCTCCTCCTAAAACATTACTGACTGTTGCCCCCCTCAAAAAAATAGTTGTGGGATTATTTTTTTTTCAGCATTTTGTTCCAAGCAGCTGTGATGTTAATCACTGCACACTTCAGAAAAATTAGAATGAGGTATTATATATCTGAGCCTTAAGGAAACAGAGGCGCTAAAACACGACGGTACTTGAAAAAACACATTGCTTCCCATTTATGATTTTACATGCAAATTTATTTTAATTTATCACAAGCTCTATAATTCACCTTCATGTGGTTGTTTTACAGACCAGGAACATGTATTACCTGAGTAAGAACCAAGCGATACAGTCCAGCGTACAGTAAGTGCCAGCAAAACAGTAAGTGTCATCAAGCTCCACTTCTCCATAGCTGGTCTTTGTAACAAGCCAAGAGGTACCTGAAAGAACACGGCAAACATTGCTACAATATTGTCCAAGTTTTTGTTCCTTAGGCATTTAATGACACTACTGACAGTCCCGGTTCTCTCCCCACCCAGAAACACTCTGTTAACAATCTCGCCTCTGGAAGCACACTGCAATCAGGAGGTGTTTTCAGTACTGGAAAATTTCTGACTGTGAAGCCAAATATTGCCTGGAATCAATTTCTCCCATTCCTGAGCTAGAAGCTGAAAAGGCATCTGACAAAACGCATAAAACCAACAGCAAGAAGAGGGTAAAAGATTTCAAACCACTTAAGAGAAATCAAGTACCAGATGAACACCACACTGTACATACTTAAACATTGTCTTAATACGCTCCACACAATTTGTTATGCAAACACATTGTAGCTATAAGTGACAAGAAAAGGTTCTACAAGAGGCCAGTAGAAAAGATTATAGTGGTGGTCAAAATACTCATGCCAATCATGTATGTTAAGTTGCTCACAAACTAATATTTGCCACTGAACAAGGAAAACCTCTTCAAAGAAGTCTATAAAAATTCTCAGATTAATAACTCACTAGGGAAAAAAAATAGTTAAAATGCACACAGTTTTAAAAGGTAAGTTAACATCCTAGTATTAAATTAATGCCGCTTATTTTCTTGATTAAGAACACCAAAGACCAAATTATGCAAAATGCATATCTGGTATATGCTTCTTGTTGGTTTAAAAATATACAAAAATTTAATGATGAACTGGCAGGTCTTATGATTGACCAGGTACTGCCTGTTCTCCTGCAGCCATTATGAAAGTACAGAGCCCAAGATAGATTCTGTATCATCTAACTAATTCCACAGGAATACACTCATGACCCAGTACACAATCAAACCCATTAAATGTGTACTACTGACCTAGGAATGCAAACATCTGGCATCAATGATCAAAAATCCCTGTTCCTAGTCTTACTTCAGTCTTCCTGATATTCAAAGAGGGGCTTGAAATGCTACCTCTCCCTTCCCAAGCATAAGCACACTCCCCATCAGCAACCTCTCCTGAGAAGATACACCAAATAAAACCTCAACGCTCAAGAGATCTTCTCCATCTTTCTACCCAAAAAAGCAGGAAGACTGATTTCCCACCAAGTTTGCTTGGCCCTGCTAAGGATCCAGTAACACTAAGAAACATCGCTAGGTCTGTCAAATTAAAGGCCGCGTGCATCAAACTCAGAAATCAATAAACAGGAACGATGCTGCTTTCTGCAAAACCCACTAACTACATGACATGCAGACTTTGACCCAGAGAATTAAAAATATTTTCAGCCTTAGAAAAAAATTGAAGAAACTACTCCAGTCTTGACAATGAGAGACAGCAGTAAATCCAAAGGCTGTACATATGCCAAATCAGCAGCAGTAGCCCCGTTCCCTCCACAGTCAGCAACAGATCCGTTACAGAAGAATGGATGAGCCTGGGTACAACTGCCAAAGACCTTCCTCATGGAAGAGGCATCTTCCAATATAAGCAAGTTTAATACGTCTGCCACTGCCAAAACAAAAAACAAAAAACCCCACAAGAAATCCCACACAGCAGCAGTACTGAACCAGTGTTTTAGTAACAGACAAGTAACATCTAAGACAGGATTAGGTTATTCCATTCAAGCTAAATCCATATTTATTTACTATTCATGAAGAGGTATGACCCAACACCACCACTAAGGGGAAAAAAAATATAAAGGTACTTTAGCAATGTAAATCTGTGATAGCAGTGGATCACCATCTATAGGTGAACATTGATATTCACATGCTTTCAATGCTACACCTGCGCCTAAGCCACTGGATAGGCACATTGATCTAAATAAAAGACACTGAGGTAGACTCCATACATCATTTTACTCTAAGTGAACTCTCATGATTCCTAAACTTAGGCCCAGTAATACCAAAGTCCCATATGACTTCCAAAATCAAGTGTCACAAGCTTGGCCTTTCCCTTCTATAAAAAAAAACCCACATCTGGCCTCCCTTTCTATCTCCAGTTAGAACAAGTCTTAATTCATTACATCTCCTTAATTCCTGCACAATGCCAGTCTCACCGGCTGACAGACTCCCCCATCTCTGTTCCTCTCATTTCCTTCTACCATTCCCTACGTTTGGGGTATCTGTCATTTTCTAGGGTATAGAATTTCTCCTCTCAAAAGTGGCTCTTAATACATTGTTTCCAACTTTTTTTTATCTTTAGTAATTATTCCATGCCTCCTGGAACTAGATTCAAAAGCACGGTGCTCTAATTTTTGCTACCCCACAGGTAACAGTGTTAAACAAGTAAGACTTTTCAGGAGACGATAAAGCTGGTTTGGCTAGTCTCAACTAAGTTTTCACCTTCTGCCTCAGGATGAGCAAAACTAAAGGTTCTCTCAAGTGAGATGCCATCCATAAGCACAGGGTGAAAATAACAGACCCAAAACCCTGCTATCTTTCCACTCTGCCGACTATGAAGGCTCTGATAAATAGCACCGATCCAAACCACCCACTCCTCGCCAAAGGGAACTCATGGAACTCAAGTCACGGATGCACGACCCTTAACATAACTCATCGGTTTAGAGAGAGGTGTCAGCACACAGCTTACCAGCACCCTTTCCTTCCTCAAAAAATGCAAATGCTAAATTAAGAATGCAATTTGTTGAAGGAATACCCGCTCCATGAACCGTTTCCTTACTTCTTGTCAGAAAACGCATTTATTTCTCACGTTTCCTCACTCACACCTCCCTCTACCCCCAGCCGCCTCAGAGAGAGGCGCGCGGGGTAAGCTGTACCCCTGGGCTTCCCCGCCCTCCCCTCAGCCCGCTCTGACCGACCCCCTACCCTCAGGCCCCACATCCGGGAGAAGTGCTAGAGGGGAGGCGTCCTACAGCCCACCCCACACACCAAACCCGGCCGGGCGGGCTGCCCGCTCCAGGCCCGGCCACCCCCCCGCGAAGCCCTGAGGGAGCGGGCACCATAGCCACCACCGCCGCCGCCCCCCAGCCCGGCCCTTCCCGCCGCTCCTTACTGGACACAACCGCCGCGCACGCGCTTCCGCTTGCGAAGCGGCTTCCGGCCCTTGAGGCGGCGCGCGGCGCATGCGCAGTAGGGGCGGGGAGGGTGATGGGGAGCGCTGTATCTGCGCCTGCGCGTCGCGGCCCGCGGCCGCCGACGCCCTCGGGTGGCGGGTCCCGTCTGGGCGGCGGGGTTCTGCCGGTGTGTGGTGGGTTGTAGGAGAGGGTCGCCGGCCCCTGGTCTGCCTTCTCGGAGGTGGCGGGGTATTCGGGAATGGTGGCGCTCCCTCAGGAGACGTGGAGGCGCTCCCTCAGAAGGCATGGCGGCGCTGCGGAAGCGGTGCTTAGCGCCGCGCAGGGGCCTGGCCTGCCCCGAACCCCGGCCGGTGCTGTCAGGAAACGATGCTCGTTCGTCCTTTGGGTTTTGGTTTTGGGGGTTTTTTTTGTTTGTTTGTTTGTTTGTTTTTTGTTTTTAGCATAGTCTTGACACACAGAATGAAGGAGAGGTGGTGCTTATGTCTCCATCCCATAAGGGAAGAGGGGAAATGTGGGGTGTTCTGGTGAAAAAGCATAGTCTTGACACACAGACTCTTAACTGCCCATTTCTGTGCTTTTGCAGAAGAGAGCTGCTAGAAGACTTGTTCTCCAGCTGCACCGGAGAGCCAGGAAGCAGCTCCTCAGGCTGTATGTCTGGGATTCAGTGTCTCCCAACTGGGAGAGGAAAGATCTTGGGCACCACAGGCCTCTTTTTTACGGCCTTTCAGTTTTACCCTGTGATTCACTTTAAGGCGTTGACAAAGTGCGTAGCATAACACAGATGCTCCTAGATGCTCTTCATACAACCCTTACCGATATTTAAAAGTATAGTCTCTGTTTTTCCTTTAGTTTGCTCTGCTTTTCTGCACGTTGTGTGCCTTAACTGAGGTTGGGATGTGAAATTTAGTAGGAAACTGATTATCTTTAAGAGTAATATCGCACTCTGAGGTTTTCAAGGCCAGAGCGTCCAGATGAACTGCCAGCATTGCTCTCCTTGGGCTGGTGTCCCAGCACTGAAAGTTGTAAAGGATTTAAACTCAACTGCTATAAAGTCGAAGTGTGGTCAGGAAGTATCTGACCACTTCTAGTATAAATATTAAAGTAACCAGAGATAGGAAAACAAAATTCTTCATAGATTGGGGGTTTTTTTAGCCGTTGGGGTTTTTTTTTCAATATATAAACACTAGGCAACATAGAGTATTGCATCCTACCAGAGGTGGCTTTCCTTCCATGAAGTTCTTCCAGTCCAATAACATACAGCACACTGATTTCTACTATCCCAACCATTTTTCAGCTGGGTGCCAACTACTTGGACATCCCGGTCCCTCTCGCGCCTGCCACATTTCAGCATTCTCAGCACCTGTCACTGTCCTCAGGCAGGACAGTATGAAGATAGTGGAAGTATGTGGTCTTACAGGGGTAAACATAAAAATCAGAGTAGTCTACTGGCCTGTGAAGTTGTTTGGAGCCATGAATCCTATTGAAAATGGTGGATTATTGTCACCAAATTTTGCATATTGCAACTAAATCTGTTACACTCAGTCACTTATATCACTGCTAAAGACAATGTTTCCACTCTAGGATATTAATAATATCCTAAGGCATGTCTCGAGATGACGAATCTGTAAAATAAGCAGAGTCATGAAGAGTTGTCAACTACGTTTCAAAGTAAATGATGAGATGGGCAGAGTTAGGGTTCCTGAACCCCACCGCAGCCGTGGCGCGGTGTGTGACACTGAAAATGCACTGTACAAAGTGAATTCCCAGCCCGAGCCGGGGGCAGAATCCCGGCGGCAGGTGCCTATTTCAATTTCTTCTCTCCTACTCTTCCCTCCAGGATTCTCCGTACTCGGAATTACCTAAAGTCGCTCCCTCCCCGAACCCCGAGGCCGTGAGGGTTGCCTGCGTGGCTCCTACCGCCAAAAAAAAAAATAAAAAAAAAATGAAGAGGTTTGGTGTTTTTACCTTGGGGGGTTATTGATAATTTTGGTGCTGGAGCCGAGGAGGAGCGCTCGGCTGCACATACGAGTGCATTATTTCAATGAGCCGAGCGCTCTTTTGTTGCAAGGTGAAATCATTCCCTTCCCGGGAAAGAGAGAAAGAAAGAGAGAAAAAGAAAAAAAAAAAAAAAGCTTTTTTATTGAATGCTCTCTAAATACTTGCCTTGGTCGCGTCGCCTGGAATTGAGTCTCTGTCACTAGTGTTTCCGCGGTGACTTTGAGCAGATCAATGACTGGAAAAGGCACTAAAGGACACATTGACACCGCGGGGGAGCAGACAAGCGGGGCTTGGGTTTGGTGCTCGGGAGTGAAGAGAAACAGATAATAAGGGGGAAAAAGGCTTTTCTTAACCCTTGGCTTTCTGGAGAGGCTTCAGGGAGTCCGCCGACTCTTCTCCTCCACCCCGGCTCTCGGGGTTGATGTAGTAAGGCAAAGATCTGCCGAGTATTCCATAAATCTGGAGTGAGATGCGGTCAGGATAAAGGGAAAGCCTTTCCCGGGGGAGGGAGGGAAGCAGTTCTAGGAGAGGCTGCGGCTATAAAAAGTTATTTTCCAACTCAGCCAGGATTCCGTTTCCTGATGCAGGAGCGAGCGGGGAAACAAACTCTGGAGACGTTTTCGAGTGTAGATTCACAACCTGACCTTTTTCCCGGCTTCCCGGCACCATAAAAAAAAACACCCGTAATTTAGCGGGTGCGATGATTGGGCTGGGACCCAGCGCTGGAGCAGTGATTCTTTCCATTCTTCATTCCCCTCGAGGTGGGGGTTACACCTCCATAAGAACATACACCTCCGAAGAATACCACCATAACCTGGGGGACATTGATTCCCTTCCCTTCGTCTTCCCACCCCCGCCCCTTTTTATTTTTCTTTTTTTTTCCTTTTTTTTTTTTTTTCCCCTTGAAATACCAGCACTTCATACTTCATAAAGTAATTAGAAAGACTAGAGGGTTTGGGTTGTTTTTTTAAATTCCTGTCGTTCTCGCTGGGGGACCGCGGAGCTTCCCCCGCCCGCCCGGAGGATGCTCCGAGCCCCTCCGTGAAAAATCCCTCCGTGGAATGGGGAGGCTGAGCGGTTTTCCCGTGTTCCGGCTATTTCCATTTTGACGAAGCTCAAGGAAACCGGGATTTTATTGAGCCTGGAGTCCGAGGACGCTTCCTCTCCCGTTTCGCCGTCTTAATAAAGTTGCCAAGTGCCTACTTTCTCAGCTTGCTTACCAAATCCTGAATTAATAAAGTTTACTTAGTTATTTAAATAGATTAAATGTCACGTTTTAAATGGAAGGGGAAGGTTCTACCTTACTGACCTATTTTTCATTTCTGATTTAGAAAAAGGCAAGATTAGCATGGATATTGCATTTTCAAGGACCTCGCCACTATTAAATAGACTGTTAAGTGCATTTTATGGCTGAAGAGTCTGTTCCCAGCTCAGTCTGGGAGATGTGCTAAGTTCATCTCTACCTGCTACATTGAACATTCACTGACTAAAATACTTTCTGCGGAAGTAATACCTATGCTCTGTGTCTTTTAAGTACATAACGCTTAATGTTTTAGGACTAGTAAAACGTTAATTCGGTAAATATCCCTGGAATAAAGGTGTTGGCTCCCAAGAAAACTGGATGGCGAGTGTTTGGCCAATTGCAGGGATTCCCGGGGAAGAAGTGAGATCAAGGAGACAGCGCTGCGCGGATGGCAGACACGGATGCTCAGGGCTCCGGACGGAGACTTAAGCTCCGCGGAGGTTTAAGCATCTTCCCCCCGCACTCCCCTTCCCGGGACGCTCCAGCGAACCCAGCCGCAGCTCCCCGCCTCCCGCAGCTCCGGAGCAGCGCGTCCCACCGCTCCCCCGGGGCTCCAACCTGCATCGCCCCCGCGGGGACACGGTCATCGGACCCGCTGCTGCCTCCGGGTCTCGGCTGTACCGGCCGTACAGCCCTCGGTGCTGCCAGCAGGGCGACTGAGGAAGCGGGGACAGGAGGGGGGAACGGGATAGCCCGAATGCTGGGGCTCCTTCCTGAGAAACAACGTCCCCCGCGAGAAACAGACATTTTTAAAATAACCTCAAAAGATCTTTTCCTGCCTTTTCAAATGCTCGCCGCGGTCTTTCAACACCCATTAGCCTCTAACTTGCAGCCCCGCTTCGTGCCCGGGGAGAGGTCAATTCTGCTATAAATAGGCGACGTTGAGCGCAGTTAGCGCGGAGGCGGCGCGGGGAGGGGCGCGCAACTCAACTCAACTCAACTCAACTCAACTCAACTCAACTCAACTCAACTCAACTCAACTCAACTCAACTCAACTCCACTCCACTCCACTCCCCTCTCCTCCCCTCCCGCGGCCGCGCAGCGCTCGGCTCCGTCGGCTTAGAGAGCGAGAGGCTTCCCCGGGAGACCCTCAGCAGCCGAGGAAATGGCTCTGATGAGCCCATCTCCTCCCTTTTTTCAAGTAAGTTGGTGGTTTAGAGAATTAGGGCCGGACCCTGTCCCCATTGTACCTTCTCCGGCACCATCCCGGGGCGGAGGGAGCAGCGGGTCCGCAATTGGAATAAATAACGGGGGAGGGTTGAGGAGGGGATGGCTCTGGGTAAACTCCCCGGGCGGCGGGGAAGGACATTTCCCCGGTGCTTAGGGTCTAGTTACTTTCAATACACCCCAGAGACCGACATGACACGTCTTATACTAATAGGCATCTGTCACCGGCTGTGTCAAGTTTTGACATATGCGTTGGACAAGTTTGTGGAAGTAAAAAGAAGAAAAAGAACAAGAAAATAATAATAATACTAATAAAAAACCAAACCAACCCCAAAAAACCCAAACAAACCCCAAGCACTTTCTGTTGTCTGGGTGAAGCGAGTGGCTGCGGAAACTTGGCCGGGAGATGCCGTCACCGACCTGCCGCCGCTCCCGGGCCTGGCTCTCCTCCACTGGGCAGCACCGAAAGCCTTCTGTCCGTCCGGGCTGCAAACCCCCCCTGCTTTGCTGACCGACTTCTCGCCCTCCCTCTCACCCATCCCCTCCCCGTCCCGGGTCCCCCGAGACCCGCCGGTGGCTTTGCGCCACCCGCCGGGACTCCCCGTTCTACCGTCGAGGTTGCAAAAGCGGCCCCGGTCCTGGTCCCGGGAAGGGGG
>VXBJ01005826.1:1999-18539 GCA_013400055.1 Nycticryphes semicollaris
CACTGTTCCATTTAGTAATTGAAGGGAATACTTTTATTACAATCTCTGAATTTTTTTTTATTTATTTTTCTGGATTCCAACTCCAGTGCATGACCTGTTTCACTAAAAATATGATTAAATTAGGCAGGCTGAATTTCCTTAATAAAAACAATTCTTTCCTCGTTGTTCTATGTCACTGAAATATTCAGGGCAGATACCCCATGGCATTCAGATTGTGGAAAGTCTTCCCAAAGATACGCTGATCTGAGCTTTCCTTGGGAGTCCAAATGTGTTGTTTCAGTCCATGTTGAAGGTTATAGAGTGACTGAGCTAAAGATCTCCAAAATTTGACATGTTTTCCAATTATAGGAATGTCTCCTTCTCATCTGTTGCATATATTTTAATAGGCAGAAGAGGTGTGTGCTAGTGCATTTATGTGTATGAATGATAAAAATAAAATATTTTAACCAATTCAGAGATACACTAAGTAAAATGCCAGTATATTTCTTGTCCAGCTTTGCAGAGTATTTCCTTACTGGGCTAACAAAGAGTATGACTTCTCAAGTCAAATTTGTTAGACTGCAATAACTGAGCTAAAATCAGTGGTTAAACTGAGAAATTTGCTATTTAACCTCCACTAGTCATTATAATTTTTTTCTAATAGTTACACAAACAGAAGTTATTTCTAAAAAAGAGACAAGATTGCAATTGCATTTAGTCCAGGTTTAAAGTGGGAGTTCAGTGCATCTGAAGCATGGTGCATCACAATGAAAAAGTTCCCAAGTGTACAAAATTTATCATATCACAAAATCACAGAATCACAGAATATCAGGGATTGGAAGGGACCTTGAAAGATCATGTAGTACAATCCCCCTGCCAGAGCAGGAACAGCTACACCAGGTCACATCTTCCATGACTTCAAATGTGAGAGCAACCATTCCCAGAATGTTAGTGATGTACCTGACTAAATGATCAGGAATGACAGTTTTGATCTCTTATCATACACCAGGTCAGATAAATAGAGGAAATCTGAAAGGTTAATAGCTTGTACTTTGAAAATCCACTGAATATCTTCCATTGAGGTACTAAAGGATATTTTTCATCCAGTCCAGTGCATGTGAATCAGTTGGTGATTGATGTTTGGTTCTTCCATATCAGATGCAGAACTGAAATTTAGTGAGACACAGGAAAGGACACACTAATATGTTTCGGAATAAATCTACTACCAAACTGAAAATACACATGGAAAGATGCTTTTCTCTTTTGGTTATGATTTCCGTAGTGACATCTCTGATGGGGCAGCAAGAAATTTTTCCTTAGAAATGCAATATCATAGACAAATAAAGGAGTCTAAAAAATAAGTAAAGCTTTTGTTAATATCTTTTCCAGAACGGTAATGGAAAAGTTTTATTCAATTGTCATAAAAGTCTCAGAATGTCAGGCTCTATATAGCCTGAGTTAAATACTCCAGATATTCCTCTAAATTTGCATGATACTTTTGCATTTTACGATGTAAAGAGAGCAATCAGCTAAGATTTTAGATTTGGATGCATGGAGATTTTTATGACCAAACTGAACAACTTTGATCTTCAATGCAACTGAGAAAGACAGAATGTAACAGGATCAAGAGATAAATCAGCTGGATACTGCTCAAGATCTCCAGAAACTAGAATTTTCTAATAACATAGGCAGGGGCCATTCTTGAGTCAGAATAAAAGAAAATGGGCAGAATATATGGATTTATTATTAAGATGAGAATTTATGGCTGATCTTGACTAATCACTTCTTCAATGAAAAAGAAGGTTCCTTAAACGTAAGACAACTTGTAGTAGAAAAATAAGCAAGGAACAGTACCTAAACTGTTGAGGTCTACTTTTCTCTAAATAACAATGGTGGAAGAAGGATTTACCTCCTTGCCACATCAAAGAACAAATAAAGCAAAAGTCCTGCAAAATGCTAACCCAAATCCACACATCTGTGCTGACAAAGGCAAACCTGTTAGTTCACAACACCACAGAACAAGTTTCTTCCTTTGGAATGCTCCAAAACCTCCTTACACCCTGCCTGGGTGTGAAAGCTGAAGTGGAGGATGAAACATGGGCCAGTGCTTTAAACACAGTTCACGTTCTCCTACAGAAAGAAATAAAGAATATGGAGAAGACCGTGTACAAGGCAACCACTGGGTGGAAGTTGCTAACAGAATATAAGGATGAAAAGACAAACATCTGTCAGCTGGTAGCTTTGCATGTTGCTCTATAAATAACTTACCTCTGAAGACAGAGTAGAAAAAAGATGTGAAAGAAAAAAAAAATTTATAAGCTCCCCTGTTGTGCTGTTTTTGTCTGGGATGGAATTAAATTTCTTCATGGTCACTAGTGTGGAGATACGTTTTGGATTCACACTGCAAATAGTGTTGATAATACAGGGATGTTTTAGTTAGTGTTGAGCAGTGTTTACTCAGATTCGTGGCCTTCTCTGCTCTTCACATTGCCCCACCAATGAATAAGCTGGTGCACAAAAATTTGGGAGGATTCACAGTCAGGACATCTGACCTCAACTGATGAAAGGGATATTCCATACTTCATGACATCATGCTCGGCAGTATAAAGCTGGGAAAAGAAGGAAGGTTGGACCTTCAGAATTAGAGCGTTTATCTTCCCAAGTAGCTGTTACATATGATGGAGCCCTGCTTTCCTGGAGATGGCTGAACACCTGCCTGCCAACAGAAAGTAATGAATGATTTCTTTGTTTTTCTTTGCTTGCTGCATGGCTTTTGCTTTACCTATTAAACAGTCTTTATCCCAGCCTGCAAGTTTTGTCACTTTTACGCTTCTAATTCACCCCCATCCCACTGGGAAGGAGTGAATGACCAGCTGTGGTGCTTAGTTGACATCAGGGGTTAAACCATGACATCTCAATGCACTCTCTGACCGGCCTGTATTTGTGCTTGTTATTGCCCCAACTCATGTGTAGGACCTTGCGCTTGACCTTATTGAACATCATAAGAACTTACACCATGCAAGTACATCACTTTCATGGACTAGATGATCACATAACCCACTTTATTTTCACTAATACTTATTTTGTTCACTTCAGCAATCCAAGAACATCACAGTCAGTGATCTACTGCAGTACTGTGCAAAAATACAGTCAAACCGAGATGCTTCTGGCTCAGTAATTTATTCACTGTACTGACAAATCTGAATGCAGCAGTCGGAGTTGCAGAGGCAGTGGGCAGGTACAATCAACACAGAACCACATCCTGCCCCTGCAGCAGATCCCACAATGGTGCTGTGGGATCACCCTCTGCTGAAGGCAACTAACTTTCAAAGCCACCTTAAGATTTCTACAGCCCTTAAAGAAAGCTTCAAGTTTCCTACCACTTTTAAATAAAGTGCACAGAGTGGGTTAGGCTCTCAAGTTTTTAATCATATAAGCTTTGTGAATTTATTAGCAAGACAGCAGACAACATGAGAAAAAGAATTATAATTTTGCAATCCTTTTGCTACTTCTGTTCAAATGATGATTGGTACACGCCAAGAAACTCAAAGAGTTCAGCATTATCATGTTACAGTAGCTTCTGTGCTCTTAAATCAGAGTTTAAAGATGTAAATCAAAATCAGAATCTAGGTGCTGTAAAAAGTTTTGTGGAAAAAAATGTTTATGAAGGGGGAAACTGCTTAGCAACCTGATAGCATTTATGATGAGCTTGGTGGGTGAAGGGAGAGTAGTGGATGCTGTTTACCTCAACTTCAGTAAGGTTTTAATCACTGTTTTCCATAATATCCGCACGTACAAACTGATGAAGAATGTGTTAGATAAGCACATATCGAGACAGACTGAAAATTATCTTAACTGTTGGCCTCAGAGTGTTATGATCAGTGGCCCAAAGCAAACCCCTGCACCTTGAGAGGAATGACAGACATTGTCAGAGCCGGTATAAAGTGGGGGCTGACTGGCTGGAAAGCAGCTCTGTAGAGAACCTGTGGTTCCTGAGAAACAAGCTGATCATAAACCAGTACAGTATCCCTTCAGCAAAGAAGGGGGGCTGCACTGGGAGGGATGCTGCCTGCAGAATGAGAGAGCTGATCCTTCGTCTTTGTCTAGATCTGGTGAGACATACCCAGGGTGCTGGGCCCAGCTATGCCTTCTGCAATACAGGAGAGACATGGACATACCAGAGGAACTCTAATACAGGTCCACAAAGTTGATGGACTGGAGCATATCTTATATGAGGAGTGGCTGACAGAGCTGGAACTGTTCAGCTTGGAGAAAAAAAAAGGCTCAGAGGGATCTTGTCAATGTGTATAAACACATATTGGGAGGGACTGAAGCTGGAGTTAAACTCTTTCCAGTGGTGCCTGGTGGCAAGGCAAGAGGCAACAACCATGTTCTGTGATTCTGTGAAATCCTATAAAATTCAGACAAAATGAAAAAAAAAAGTCAGCAACAGCTTTTGCTGACTTCAGAGTACCTTAAGACATATCAATGTAATCTGTTTTATAATAACATATTTTTTATAGCAGCAGAAGAAAGCATATTTTGTCTCTAAAACCACAATGTTTTTAGGGCAATAATATTATCTGTGACTTCTGAAGTCACAGACATTCAGCAAAATTGGCATTTAAATAAAGAATCATCACAAGAACAAGCCACTATACCTAACCCTCACCCCATCCTGAACCCCATTTAAGTACACAGTTTTAATATTTAACATCAATTTCATTTTCTACTTGTTACTTTCCACTGTTCCTGTAGTTCAGTTTTTGAAAGTGAACTGAGATAATAACACCAGAGGGACAGTAAAGCTAAAGTCTGGAGAATGCACAGTCCCACAGAAAAAATATCTAACAGCGTGCTACTTAATGGAAACTAGTAAAGCAAAACAAGCAAAGAACTCATGACAAGCTTGTGTTGTGAAATGCATCCTTCTGTTGCATTTCTACCATTGTGAAAACAAAATCCATAAATGAAAACTTTGTTTTTCACTCTCTTTGTTCTGATATGTGCTACTGAAGCAGAACCCCTTTTCCACATATTAAGAGACTTTATGATATTACTGGTGACAGCAGTCTGTCCTGTCTCTGCTCATTGGGAGCAATAAAACCCAAGCAAGTGAGAGGGTGCTAGAACAGAGAGTGGGAACTTTCGGAAAAGAAAATGCTTTGATAATGCAATCTGAATTTCCCATTATACGTTTGGAGGACTTTTGAAACTATGATGAAGGGTGAAACAAAACTCATTGTTGAACTAATACATATTTAGCAGTGATTACAATATATGTCTCACAGATCAGTTTCTGACATCACATGCAAAGGCAAGAAGCTACAAGTATGAACTGCTTTAGCATCATCAATTGCATTTGCAGTCCTGGTTATTAGTTTGGAAGACTGATACCAGCTAACTGTTTTGTGGCAGAATAGGTACCCCTGAGAGTAGCATGGCTGTTCCTTCTCCTGTGTCCTCCTGCCAAGAAACCACGTTATCAAATCCAAAATTACAGGGATAGTGACCTACCAAGAACTGCCCTGAAATCATTGAAATCACACATCTAGCAGTTATCAGAAGTTAATCTGAAGGTGTGAGTAGCATGCCAACTATTTGCAATTAAATAGGTGGCAACACTGGGGACAGGAACTTTTCCAACTAGCCTTGTTGCATGAAAAGTGTTACAACTGGCTGACTCGGCTGTTCTTACTGCTGATTGGTTCACTGGCTGTTGGTGGAATGGAATCAGACATTTTTACAATGGCTGATGTAGGGTGCATCAGAGCAGCTGTCAACTGATCTGAGCACTAGCAGCAACTCTAGTAGGTCATGAGCAACACGTATGACCCATATGTGTGCAAATCTTTTGCTTCATGTAACAGCTATGATACATCCCAGTCCCACTGGAGCTACTGCATGAACAAAAGTTCTGACTGTGGACATTCATTATTTCTGATGATAATGAGTCTAACAGAAGGCACCTGGAAACATACCTATAAAGAATGGGGGAAACCTTTACTAATAAATCTAACATGGGCTGGCGAGGGTGGGGACTCCTCAAAAGTCTTTTCAGGCCTTGATGAGCAGAAACATGAGAGTAAGCATACCTGCAGGGTAACAAGGCAATATAACAAACACCCAAAATGTTCACAGATTAGTTCTTCAGCTGCATGAATATGTGCTTTCTCAGCTCTGTAGGCTCTCACTCATAATGCAAAAGAAACCACAAGAATGAAGAGCACCAGCAACCATAAGATCAAGCACTAAAAATGGAGAGAATATTTTTAATTTCAAAAAATTCTGTATTTTTATTTCCTATATAATTCCTGAGTCTCTAAAATTTCATTTCTTCTTTTTTTTTTTTTCCTTTTCCTTTCCACAGTCTTGGATCTAGAGCCTCATTTTATATAAAATGGAAAACTGAAGTTGTAAAATGAGCTGAGGAACTTGAGCTTTGATGCACTTTCTATCAAAACTAAGGTTCAATAAAGAAAGACTTAATAAAACCATGCAGTGGTTGCATTACGTTTTACTTACCCAGATCTCATAACTTAAAAGTGGAAAACACAAAACAGAACAAAACTTATCATGCAATGCATCAGTTAAATCTGTACTATCCTTTTAAGAATGGTGAGATATATGACCTGTGATCAACTTGCCACAATAAACCAAAGGAACACAATATACATGCCAGCTCTTCCATGTAGAAAAAAAAGTCCTAACATTTGCAAACATAATAATTTTTTAAAACTTTTTTTGTAACATAAATGCAAGCAGTAATATAAGACACATTCAAATCAAGTTGTTTTACCATGGAAAGCATAAATAATGTACCTTAAGTCTTAGATGGTCCAAGTCCTGGAGATGATCACTGCACCTTTGGAAATAAAAATCACTTGTTAAAATTTTTGCAACTAATTTAGTTTAGGATGAAAATTGCTGTTTTCTGAAATCTTTTAATCATCACAGTTTTCAAGCTTCCTTAATACCAAGCAGCATGGTCCTTTCTTATTTAAAGTAACCTTCAAGAGATGAGTATAATTTGTTCAGTCCCTCAGTTCCTCTTTTGAGGTTCCTGAGGAGAAAGTCCACTGTAATTTGCAGTCCTGCCCACTCCAGCCTCTCAACCTGGATTTCAGCTCATTTTGTATTACAAAGACAAGCAAGAAATCTTTCTAAACAACTGCTTTATGAAACAAGAATCAACAATATTTTGTACTACCTCTGCAGCAGTGGTAGCTGCAGCAGCAGTTAACCAAGAAACTGTTCAAAAATAAATACCAATCTTACAGATGACAGAAAATAACATACCTGGCACTAACCTCTTACTCAGCTTTTTCAGAATGGAAGGGAATACAAGAATTGGACTTCTCCTGGTTTGCCAATACTGGTGTCAGCAGATTGGACAAAGTGTTAGAGCACTGGGAAGAGTTTATTTTGGACAAGAACACTTTGATAACTCTTTCCCCATTCTAACTTCCATTATTTGCATGTAGTGTGTGAATAACATTATACTTTCTCATACTCTGTTGTGGAAGAATTTCTGGAGAAGATCTTTTGTACCTCTAGATCTAGAATAATGTCAGAAAAGTGATAGCAATTAATAGTGTTTGAGGATCTTGCACCTTGAGTTCAAGACATCAAAGCCCTCTTGAAAAACAGACAATTCTGGCATATTTTTCTGAGAGATTAGGAATATTCTTACTCATTTCATACCTGTCCTTGCCACCTCGTGATCATCTTTACATATATATTTATAAATTTTTATATATATATAAATATATATGTATGTGTCTATAACATTGATTTATATTTTTTTAAATACTGCCTGACAGTATTTGTTTATTCCCCATCCCTTTGAAAATGTTGTAATTCATAATAGCTTGGACTTGTTACATCCAGTATTCTGGAAGTATGACATTATCTGCAAATCTTAAAATATAGGAGTGCGATAGTCCAAGTACTGTGCCTCTATTCTACTACAGAACTTGCCTTATTAAAATATAAATAGTACAAGTATCTTATTCATCTTAATTTTACAGGTTTAACTGCTTTATAGCAAAATACACAGCTTACAGAGATCATCCAAGATATTTCCTTTAGGTTCATGCCATTAAATGATCTCTGTATGAACCATCACAACGATGTACGAATGAAAATAACCTTGTCTTAATAGCTGTTGCTTTATTGGCTAGCACAAAGAAAAGTATATTTCCCCACCTTCAAAAACTTGACTTGCAACTCCCTTGTGAGGGCACAAAAGGCAATCTGAAAAGCATGCATACTGAATTTGGCCAGATACAGAAGGTTTGCAGATTTGTACTATGAGTGATCCAAGACTGAACTTCCGTAAAATTCCAGATCCATTTTATGTCATTCCTAAATCTGAAATCTTCAGTTTATTAGATAGCCTCTGAAACTCACAAAGTTGCTCTCAAAGAGAACATGTTTCCTAGGAGGTTAACTCAACAGGAGATCATATATTTCTATTTCAATAAAATGCTTATTAGAGATGTTCTAATAGTCAAATTACATTTTTCTCCTTAATTATATTTGTGTGTGTAATTTTATTTCACTGCAAACTTTTGACAAAAAAATTCAGTGGCATTATCCTGCACATAAGAAAGTAAATTTAGACAAGTATTTTTGCAGAAAAATATTTTAAATTTTTAGAGGTGATATTTAGCAAAAAATAAACTAAAAATTGCTGATCTGCATTAATCAGCTTGAAAGTATATCTGAAACGAATGTATTAATGGCAGGGAAGTAGATATTTCTTCTAAGTGGAATGATTTGGGAAAACATACTAAGAGTTGTGACAACAGTAAGAAAAATAACCTCCTTAAAGGACAGCTATATCTGTTATAAAGCATTTGTAGAGTATAATTTTTCAGCTCTACTTCATAGTTAATATCACACATATGTCTCTAACTACTACTTCATAAACAGTGAACTCAGTGTGTTATCAAACTTCCTCCAGTTCCACTATACATATTACACATTCCTTGTGCAAGTCTTAACCCAGGATATTATCTACAAAATGATTTCCGAACATTCAGAACTTAGCTGATGTAGCACCTAATGTTAAAAAAATGCTAGTTTTGTTTGTATCCAGCTGAAGTACATGGAGATAAAAATTACCAGGGACCTCTAAACTCCTGTACTGCAACACTCGTGGTCCTTAAACTCCTATTATTTTGTTTTTGATAATAGTGGATTTCTGTTTGACACAACCACATTGAAGTCAGGGCTATCAGTTCTAATAATTACTGATATTCTTCAGTGATGACTACATTACATTTAACTAGGGCACATCACTTATTAAAATTCACATATATTCTGAAATATTTGTTCGATTAAAAAAATAAACTTTTGTACACTTACAACAATCTCACAATAGACACATATTTTATGAACCTAGTCAATTTATTTCATCTCAAGAATTAATTAATTTACTCTTTGACACAGTCTATTCAAATGCGAAAATATAAACCTTGACTTGCAAAAACAATAGACAGATCAAGAAACCAGGTGGTGGGATTAAGTTCCTCAAGGAACTGTGCATCACTGGACCTTCCTCTATCTGCTAATAATAACCAAATACCTTCTTGAAACAAAATTATGCCATTTATGGCCTAATGAGACAGACTAGTGGCAGTGGCAGAAAGAGCGGCACAAAATCAGATTTGCAGGCTCATAAAGCATCCAAAGTAGGACTGGTCGGTTTGTTAAAGGTTTTCCAGTCCTCATATGTCTGAAAGGAAGAGAGTAGAAGAAAGGCAGGCTCAAAGTCATGGGTTTTGAAATGACTTTCTGTAAGGCAGTGAAGTTTCTCTCTGTGATGAGACAAGATATGCTGCAGTGTTGTTTTGCATCAATCGATGGGCTGTGGGAGATGAGTGCCCCAGGGCCCTCTTGGGCCAACAGAGCCACGCTCGGGGATATACCCTGGCTGGGCTGAGGTGCTCTGTGATGACGCTTATTGGGTTTGTGCCAGCGTAATTCCATGTAAGGAATCAGCTTGTGTGGCACCCTTGAAGAACCACTTATGGTGGTAGGACTCTGTCCAGTGCACTGTGCATTAAAGCTTTTTTTTAAGCATAAATATGTTTAATTCACCTCAAGGGGTACAATAAGAATTCCCTAACAAGGGACTTGGAAGTTAGCAGTCAAGACCATACAGATTCTGTCTGCAGAATTGACTGAATGGTAAACATGAGATTTCCACACAAAGAATGGATTTATTTCACCCAAAAATACAACACAGAACTATTTTTTTCTTTAATGATACAGCTTGTGTCAGTTTCAGGCAAAATCCTAGTCTCTGCTGGGATGTTCTGTGAATATATGTAAAAAATTTTGGATTGTAATGCCTCATAGAAAAACAAAATACTTGTACTGAGGTATACATATACAATATATTGTATTTACCAGCAGACTAACATGAATTTATTTTACATAATGTATGGGCCCTGTTTTCTACACTGAACACAATGGAGAATTACTCAGTCCAAGAGAGTCAGCTGAGTGATCTATAAAAATAAATTTCCTTAACTGAAAACAATTAGGAATGTAATAATGAAGGCACAGTTCTCACAAAAACTAAGGGATAATTACTGAGCTTGTTTGTGACTGATGAACAAAGACTTTGAAAAGAAATTTAATTGCTGATTTCTTATCATATAGTTAGATGCCAAATGAGATCACATAATTACAGACGAATTAAATTCTATCCTCATTTTATATATAATCATGTTTTGCATGCTGATTACAAAATCAAGAAAAAAAAGAAACTTGGGTGTTTAATTCATGGATAACAGCAGGGATTCACTTTTAGCAGGCAAAGGTAGATCCAGTCTTGCAGTTAAAGGAAGATGAAAATTATTCAGCTCAAATCAACTCATCCACATCCATGGGAAAATTTTGCAGGAAGTTAAAGCATGTGTTGCCAGGATCTTTTATCAGGAATCAATTTCATCACAGCTGCAGAAGGAATGCATTGCTGGCAGGATGTTCTATAGGAAGGTATGTAACCAGCAGATCCCCATCATGGTCACATCACATCCCTTCTCATGCTGTCCTGCTTTAAATAACATTAGTTCCTTATTTTTCTCTACCCATACTGCAGCTTCCATCACTACTTATTTCTTAGTGGCTTAGTGTCATTCTTCACTGACAGCTGCTTCTCGTATTTTAAATATCTTTGAAGTGATACTGTCATTTGTTATCTGCACGTTTCCTGACATGATGTTGAGAACAATGAGAACATGGAACTACGAAATAGAACAAGAAAAATGTCATCTTCATTTGCCTCCACACCACCTAAAAATTGTGTCTTTCACCAAGAAAAATTACTATGCTTAGTCCATAGTATACTACAGATGGATTTTTACTGAGTTAATTATAGCATTAATACAGAAAAGCCAAGAACTCACCTTAATGCAGGCAACTTTGTATTTGTATCAGGGTAATGGAAAATGAAAGCAGTGAACCTTATGTACATTGAAAAAGCATCAATAATATTAGCAGACAATGAAGGAAAGTCCAGCCCATGAGAATGACAGTACAAGTTTTGAAACTCACTCCTTTATCAACACGTGGTATGCTGCTGTGAACAACTATGGAAAGTGATTTTTTTGAGATGACAGAGTCTGAATTTTTACTTAATTTCTCTGAAAGTGAAATTTTGTCCTAGTCAGAGCCACAGAAGAATAGAGTACCAAAGAAGAAACACGCTGATTCCTCTTGTGTTGCTTAGATTCCGGACAATGCCAGTGCAACTGTTTTAGCAAAGCCAGTCATCTCCCCTGCTCACCAGTGCACATGCAGCGCTGCCTTTCAGCAACTTGATAGCAATGTTTCAGGGACGATAAAGGCCACATGCACAGCATGAAGATGCCCCATATAGACTACAAGCTTCGTCCTTTAGCTCTTCATAAAAAGTTCCCAGGAGCTTGCAGAAAATTGTGAGAAGGAAGGATTGTTGTATGTGTGTGAAGGAGCCACCCTAGGTAGAAAATGCTCTTCTGCCATTCTGCTCTCAGTGTCACAGCCAAGATCTCATTGCCAGCATCAGACTTCCATAATGCTATATAGTGGAAACTGTTTCTGATGACATCTGTTTTCTTCTTATATTTTGGCTTTTAAATAAAATAAAATAAAATCCAAGCCAATTCCTAGAACCTTTTCCTCACACACTGTTGCAGACAACACAAGACCATCATGAATAACATCTACTATAAAGCCTTTTCACACTACTTCTTGACTAATCTAGTTTTGAGAATGTTTTTATTGGGGTAATTTAACTGTAATTGCAACTGCCTCATTGAAACACAAATTTTGAGCAGGGAAACAAATTCATTTCCATAAGCTACAACTTCCTACACATCCTCAGCTGGTGCAAGTAAAGAAGAGGAAACAGAAAATAAGTGTGTGGCCAAAAATGCAATTACAAAAGGTTATTTGAAGTGGCAAGTTATAACAATTCCCTACTGACCCTCAATTTACACCTTCTGCTAACACCTCACAGTAAGCCAGTTTAAACTGTTCAAAAGGAAACCACTGTATCCGTTTTATTTCCTTAAATATCACCCCAGAATTTACTCCAGTTTGATTACTTGCTGGGCAGTGTGACAGCAAGGAGAAGTAAAATCTGCTATTTAAGTTGCAAGCAAAGCGACTTCCATAGCCATTCCAAGGCTCTCAAATGGAGATATTGATTTACATAATTTGAGCGTTAGAATCATAGAATGGCTAGAGTTGGATAGGATCTTAAAGATCAAGTTCCAACTCCCCTGCCATGGACAGGGACACCTCTCACTAGAGCAGGTTGCTCAAAGTCCCACCCAGCCTGGTCTTGAACACCTCCAGGGATGGGGCAAACTTAAGTTTGTTATCACCAAAGCTACCAAGCGTAATTGTTTCTTGGATATTTTTGCAATTCTGTCTCTATAAGTGCTGTCAGAAACACATCCTGCTCAGTTACACTTCAACTTAACAGGCACCAACACATTATTTTGTGGTTATAACAACTAGCAAAGCCACCTGTAACAGGACTTTATAGTAAGTTTATATCTTCTCATACTATGTAAAAAAACCCCACAACAAACAACTTGATGGATTAACATGTACCTGACCTGAGAGTTATTAAAGCGGGATAAAGACAATGCCCTCCAGCAGTCAGTTATGAGAAAAACTGTTTCAGCAGTGTGTATCAGCGTGCAGTGGGGCTAATGTTCCAATCCTCCCTTCCAAAGTACACACGCAGCAATTATACCAACAATAACTCTGTCATTCTCAGGTTTTCTGGAAATCTTAGTCACTAAAATGGTTTAGAAAGAGCTAAGTTTCAAATTCTTTTCACAGCAAAGAGTTCAGCTAATGTATGAAAAGATTATTGGCATCCTACCTGTGTTCCTTTAGACTGGGTTCAAGCAGGTATTATTAACAAAGTCATTAGCAAAGACTACCAAGGAATAATGATTCCATGGAGTAGTAAGTTTTGAAGTTCTATAGTTCCTTTCTACTTTAGAATGAAAGTTAAAGCTGTCTGTAGATCCTTCTTTTTTTTTTTTTTTTCTTTTATTCAGCAGAGCTGAAGACTGTATTGAGTAGAAACTGAAATTTTGCTTAGCTGGAATTGCATACGTATGCCAATACACAGACTGATGGCTGGCTGACAGTTGTACGTGGGTTACTCATGTCTCAACAATTTAACTTCTGCTCCTTTTTGGACCAACTCAGTACAGTTGGATTCATCCTTATATAGCTGGTGAAGAAACATGAATAATAGTCCTAATAGCATTGTATCTCTGAAGATATAAATAAGAGTACATCTTCTGAAGGCAATTTAGACTAGCTGAAAATGTAGCTAAGATTTTTAAGGTGGAGTATACTGAGAGCACCGAAGACAAAGGAATAAATATTTCCTATAAATAAATAACACCTTTCCAGTTTCACACGCTTATAAACACTTACCTATTCCCTGTTTTTTAAATATTTCTTATATCTGCATGTATGCCATTAATTAATGAGAAATGCATACATAAGATTTTTCCTGGGAGGAAAAAGGTAATATGAAGTTATATGATGTTAGGAAATACTGCAGCGAGCAAGCTGAGCTAAAATCAGTCATCAAGTTATGGAATAGAATTACCTTTATTTTTACTTACTGTCCTCATTCAATGTTTAATGTTATAATATCCTTGCAGAAAACAAGCTATTATACAATTGATATATTTTATTGAGCGCAGAATGAAGAATTGAGCATTGCTGCATATGAATTTTAACTGTTGTTTCTTATCACATAACTTCGGCCAAAACACAACTTTCTTTTCCTGTATATTAACTACACAAGTTGCCTTACTGAGCCCCTGAGAGTCTCCTCTGTGACACAGCATTAGATGCTAGTGCCTATGTGGAAAAAAAATCCCAGATGTCCTCGTAATGAGGAAGACTTGGGGCTGGGGCATTTAAAAATGAAGGAGGTAGGGAGAGAGGTTTTTGTAAATACACATGCTTAGTCTGGTTTCAAAAAAGGAGCTGGTCAAACAATCTCCTTACTTGATGATTCTTTGAACAGATCATATGAGGCTCTTAAGATGCAGCTGTGCCACTAATCTGAATGTCAGGTAACTTAAACCTAGGCTGATGTTTCTTCCCCACCCAACTCCAAACCAAGTACACCACATGCAGATATCACAATCAGACTTTGCATTTTCATAGTGCCTCAAATTCATATGATGTTATCTAAGTGAAGAGTGCTATTTGAAAGCAAATTTGACCATTTTGAATAATAAGCAGTTTCTACTTTGAGAAGAATTTCTAGAAATAAACAGCCTTTCAACCCCATATTACCAGAAGGAACCACTGCAACAAGAAAATATATACATAATAAAACCCCTATGCCTGTGGTAGGAACATATTAACAATAAGCCTAACTAATCAGATTAAAGTTGTCTGGCTTCTGTCTGTGTATAGCTTGAGACAAATAACATTTTTGCATGAACAGTTCATTTAGGACAATTACAAAACACGGAATACAATGTTCAAACTTGTCTGCACAGTTACACACTGACTTTATAAAATTTGAAATGAAAAGCTGAACATGCAAAAGCATTCAATCCTCCTGTGTCCTTTTATTTGGATGTGCACAGTGAACTGCTTGCTTATTAGAAATGAGTTCTCAGCACAAATCAAAACAAAGGTGAGATGGATGGACCACAAATGGCATCAGAACTACAGCTATAGCTGGAAGCAGCACAGCTGAGTATTCTTCGCTTTAGTGAAGAGAGCAAACAATGGACGAAACTATAAGAACATAAAGAAGGAAGACAGACAGAAAAGGTGAACAAGATAAAATCAGTCTCAAAGCAGAAACAATCACATTGTAAACAACTCAAGATTTCAATTTTAAACAAATGAGCTGTCAGAGAACAATGTGGATGCTAATGCACTGAAAGCAATAGTCAATCAAGGTTCATTGCTATCTGCATCTAAAAAAAGCATTGTGAGTGCTGCTGGGATGAGCAAAGCAACCTTGTTGTGTGACCAATGCTGGACACCTGCACCCCACTGAGGGCCATCACAGTGGAGGACATAGAGGTGGGATCCTGTGATGAGACGTGCCTGTGGGACCTTGCATGGGGCTTCCTCATGGCATGTGGGCTGCAGAGGTGGCAGAGGTGCTGGTGCATCTTCAGCATCCATTCTACCACAGCATGGGTGAGCCTGTGGCTGGGGTCCTCATGGCCTGGAAGGAGATCTGCAACAGCCAGAACATGCGAGGGGAGGCAATGTCCATGCAACTGTATGTGCATGCGACCGTACACCCTTTTATGTGTGCTTGTGTAGGGGGAATTGTATCATCTTGGGATTTGCTACAGAAAGATGCCTAGAAATTTGTAGGTATTTACTAACGTTTTGTAAAGTGTTTGGTATTGTGGGGTATAAGTTTTTGTTATCGCTATTGGCCCCAAATGTATAATTCACTGATTACCGCTTAATTACGTGCTGGAAACAATAAACAGCTTTGATACTGATTTGATTTAAAACACTTCAGCAAAACACTTTTTTCTTTCAGATGCTACCATGTGGGTTTTTGAACAGATTAGAATGACTCAACTTGAAAGAAAAAGTCCATAATGTGACTATACATACTATCTTGACACAACATCTTCATTATAACAAAGAACATATAGTTTGCTACCTAAGACACACTTGCTGTGTGATTTCATAGACAGCCACTTCGCCTTTTGGAAATTGAGCATAATGGTACTTCCCTGTTTCAGATGGCTGAAGGTCAGTTATGCAATCCATCAGTGACTTAACTGTGCTCAGATGTTATGCTGATAACAGCCCTTAGAAGAATAATACAACTATATCGGTNTATTTGTATATTTTGTGTCTGTACGTAACAACTAAAATACAGACTTACTCATACTAAAACATAAAATGAAGCAAGCCTGTAGATAAATAATTATAATTATTGATAGAGCAATAACTCATTTCATTACCTTAAACAATATATTCTGTGTTATTAGAGAGAGTTTTCTGTCTCTTTTCTATTCTTTCA
>VXBJ01005826.1:18567-28796 GCA_013400055.1 Nycticryphes semicollaris
AAAAAAAAAAAAGGATAGATATAGGTTGTATTCATTTAAATGGCATCTCTTTGAAACTAGCAGCTTAAAACAGCAACGCTGATTAGCAAGAAAGAACCTTAGAGCTGTTATACCCTGCATCTAGTATGCTTTTTAAAGGGTTGATACTGACTCCATTTGCCTATATTATTGCTAATTACCTAGAAATATTAAGGTAAAAATCAGGAATAACTGTAATCTGATAACCAACAGCAACAATAGGAATCTGAAAGAAAATTATTTGGAGACCACTCTAAGGGAAAAGACTATAATATGAAGGTATGAGGTGGTATTAGTAATGTGGAAGGAATCCAGTTAAAAGGCAGCTTTTTAAATGTTGATATTTATATGACAAAACAGAGTTCTCCGGAAAACTGATGAAAGCAAGGGAATTTTAGAAACGCATTTAAGTAGAAAAAAAAAGAAAGAAAAAAAAAAAAGAAATGTTGGAGAATAATGCTAAATAGAATAATGCTGCATATAATAAGATAAAATGGAAAAATAAAGGTGCACAATATGTCAATTTCCTTTCCTCATATGTTACAAAAGAGCTTGGCATTGCTTAATAAAGGAAAGAGACTATGCTTTGAGGTTTTTGTTTGTGGGCTGACTGTTTTTTTGATGTAGAAAAATTTTGTTCTACATTGGAGTTGAATTGCACAGGGGTGTGGGGTTATTTTGATCAAAGAACTGTAGTTCTTTTTGAATACAAATAATTCTTGCTTTTTAAAAGCAAAATAAGCTTTAAAATGTTTTACTAAAAAATAAAGGGGGGGGAAATGGCATTTAATGGCAATTATTTAATTTCTTATTTACTCATATTGCTTAACTTTTATTTTAAATACAAAAGCAAGGAGATGCCACTCTGAAGTCTACAAGCATTCAGAGTTTATTTCTTTATTAGAGGTATTGAAGAGCCACTTATACTTAGCCATCTATTATGATTACGTATGACAGACATATCATGTTAAAAAACAAATCACAGTTAAATCTGTGCCGTCTGGGGCAAAGGAGGCTTATCAGATCTGCAATAGATTATTTTAATAGAATTAGCCTACATAAATTATTGCAGCATCAGGACTAGTCTAGAGTAGTAAATGAGTCTACACTAGTTGGTTCGTGGGCTTAACTAGATTGATGTGTACTCCAACAGCGCTGAAGGTACGTTTTGCTATACAGGAAGTAAATTCTGTGATCGTATTACGAAGTGACATTTGGTTTATTGGCCATCATGGATCATGATGAAGAAAATATAATTAAGTTAGAGTAATTGACTCCTATTTAAAGAGAAAAAGAAATTCATAACTAGGGAACATTGTTTAATATGTATATTTGCTTCAAATGTTCAACACAGAAATGATGTAGTGAGATTACTTTACAAATCATCATTACTTCTCTTAGTAATAATTTGTTCAGCACACGAAGAGAACTGAAGGGGACTGCTTATCCTAAGGTGACTTCTGTACACTGGGAATATCTTAAGGATAATAATTCTGGATGAGTTAAGAAGTAGAGGGATACTCTTTTAAATGACAGCTATTACATCTGGTTACTTGTACATGATATCTATGGAAATTGAGAAAAAATTATAAGTATTTATTAGAGAACAGAGAGAGGGAAGGAAACAGAACTTGATTTTGTCATTTTTCACCCTCTTTAACTCTTCAGGCAACTGTTATTGGTCTTTCATTCCTATAGTCCTCGGCTTTTTCCCTTCAACTCCTGTAATTTGTCACCCTATATCTTTTTCTTACATCATCATGTTTTCTTAAAAATTTTTCGACTAATGACAGGCTTAGATATAGCACAAGGTGAAATGAAACAGAAACAAAGAATGTTGCATGTTAATAATGCTCCTCAGACCCAAGTTGAGGATAGAAGTATTTTTAAAATGAACTTTGGTGGTGCAAATAGAACATTTTCTTTCTTTTCAAATATCACATTTTAATTCTCCTCTGGAACTTGCCACCTAATGCTATCTTTGAAATACCTTGCCTATTGTGTCTTCTCAAAGCTGACATTCTTACACTGGATCTGGAGACACTGATAATCACAGAGGCTGAAACTGAGCCACTGTAATCCTTTTCTTCAACTCTCAGGGAAGAGGACATCAATTGTAAGGATAATTGAACGTCTTATTTTTGAACAAGCAGTTAAATACTTGCTTGGCTCCAATTTACTTTGATCACTATTAAGTACATTTATGAATGTCCTTAAACAGGAGTGATTCACTGAACTGAAGCCCAGAAGAACCAGTGTTGACATTGCTAGTGAATGCAAAAACAAGGAAACATTTACTAACTTATAATAAACTATATGTAGGTCACCAAAGATGGGAAACCCAAGCCAAACTTTCTTGGATCTCCAGTTTATATTACAGACACATTTTTTTTCACTCTACAAGATAACTAGGGATAATTTTTATGTTATTGAAAAATTAAAACGAACATTTTCTTTACACTTTCTTTTGTAGGAAACGTTATGAAATACACAAATATTCAATTCTCAAGGAGAGTCAGGGGTGAAGAAGAATCATCTCTAATTCACACTGGATTGCTATCAGAGGAGTATCTTCCCTGAAAAGAACTAGGTGAGTATCTTCTCTCAATATCCCCAAAGTGTGACAGATAAACAGGGGTCAAGTAGCTAATAACAGATAGCAAAAAATGCGGGAACAGAAGCTTCAGCCCTCTTTCCAACATAAATCCTATTTGTAACCATAGGGAGGTAAGTTAGTGTCTTATTTTGTCTTGGTTAAAATAGTATTAATAGCATGAAATGCTTTCAGTTAGGAGGACAAATACATTAAACATGAGGACGAACTTGGATACTATGGTAACAGAGGTCTGACAGCTATCTAAGATAAGAAAACAACATAGAATCATTGGCTGGAAGAAATAAAAACAGCAATAAGACACAATCTAGTATGATTAAAAAAAATAAAAGCCTAAGATGATTTAGTGCTAAACACACTTCAAGGACACTACCTAAGTAATCATCTCAATATTACCTTTCGCCTCTACATACTTTTCCAAAACTTGTTCTTGCCTACCATTCTTACTCATTATTTGTGATAGAGGGGCACAAACCCCGAGACAACATTGTGATAAGCACGGAGTGAGCAAAGTATGACATTTGGAACAGACACAAATGACTGCAAAGGAACCCCAGAAAAGGAGGTCAAGGGCATTCAGCCTATGGCCAGCAGCACAGCTTGGGAACAAAGGTCTGCATTTTCTCCCTTAGGAATACTATAGCCTCTTTTTGCCTGTTTAGTTTGCTTGTGCAAGAAATGGATGCTCTTTAGGGAAGTGGTTACTTCACGCAGATGTTAGTCTTATTCCATAAATTCCAGGCTCGTGTTTCCTGAAAAAGTTAAGATCTTTCCCCACTTTCCAGGTGGAAGAATATTCAGTACTATTGACTGCTTTACCCCACATTGTTTTTCCCATGTACTTCTATTCAAAAGACAGTCTCTTTGTTTTCCTCCAGAAAAAAAAAATCTCCATAAACTGTCAAAAATACAGAAGACTCACAGTAATGACACAGATAATCCAGATTAAGAAACTTGTTGAATATTAGCATGGCACACACACATGAATGAAGTCATATTTGACTTAAAAAAACCCTCTTATAGAAATCTTTGAAAAATATAAGAAAGAAGAAAAGGAAAAATCCAAGAAATTACTTGGATCCTGAACCCTTTCTTGGACCATGCTGTTCATATTTTCTTTTTAAATCCTATTAAACTGTAAAGTGATATTTATAGTTAAATGCAGGTTTTGAAAAGAACATCAAAACAGCTCAGGTAACAGGTAAGTGGTTTCTGGTGGCTTAAAATGCCAGGAGGATTCAGCTGTGCATATTTTCTGATTTGTTTTAAATCCTGTAATATTTTTGGGAAAATATCTACTAGCCTTATTACTACAAATGAGAAGTTTTATTAACTTGGATTACAGTTGTTATGATACCTGAACATGGGGAATGGGGTGGTGACTGCATTAACAATTCTCAGCTGGTTAGAAATAGTGGATTATGGTTATAAATCTTGGATTGGATTATATATGCATAATAAAGTAAAAGGGAGCCTACAGTATTCTGAACTTTTGAAATGGGGATACTTTCAAGAGGAAAGAAAAAGTCATAAAAAGTCCAAGCTCATAAACTAGTGGCATTTACTAGCTAGTGGCATTTACACACCAGTGGCATGTACAAGCCAGATATATTAAAGCCTTTGGAAACCTAGATGTTCAGAAAGACACTTATATAGATGTCAAAAATACCCCATAAGTATCTGCCTTTATTTCAACGGACGGTAGTAGGCATCTAATTGGTTTTGAAAACAAATACCCTCTTTCTCCTCCCTGTATCCTCTTGAGACTTTCATTTTTCTCACACAAAACCAGCCTTTTAAAATATGGTCCCTAGAACTGCCTTTACTGTTGGAGGAAGAGGCTGGCAGAAGACTTGCAGACCAGTTTACCTTTGCTCTTTGGTCATGGGGAGCTGTGCTTTGACTCTGCAGATAAATTCTCATTTTCTTCATGTAATAAGCTTGCTCACATAAAGTAAATTGTTAACATTTGTAGTAAGAGCAAAAGGGGAATGGTGATAAATAAACCTATTTTATAAAGTTCTGTCAGTACATAAAGCCAATAAATCTCGTTGCTTCTGCATATAATGGGAACTGCATTTATGTATTACAAACATGGGCACCATGTACTGAGCACTAAACTTGGCTTAAAGGACTGTGTAGTTCCTTGTGATCAGTACAGTAAACAAGATAAATCAGTGCATTTCCTATACTTCCTGTCCCACACAGCAGAGGACTTAAGTTGCTGTGCTTCCTGAAAGGGAACGTAATGTTTTTCATTCAGTCTGGCTTGTAAGGAAGAAGGATCTTTGCCTACATTTTGACCTACCTTGGAAACTATGTCCTGAATAGAAAGAAAGTAAGAAGAATTGTGCCTAAGATTATTCTGAGGGAGGGTCTCCAATTCTGCTTGCCAAGCTTTTTGGTAAAGGATTATTTTGCATACCTGCATGAGGAAGGTGGAGAGAGAGAGAGAACTGGTTTATGATACTGCTGCCCTTATGAATGATTTGTCTGTCTTCACACTCTGCACATCTGTGCATTAACTGCCACCTAGCCTGAAGCTGGAGGGACAACCTTCAGCATCTTCCCAGTACTGCAGACATGGATTACAAAATGCCAAGGATTTAAGTACAAGGAAGTTAATATTTCTCAATAAAGTAAAGACAGACTGCTATTGCAATTCATGGAAAGCCAGCTCTGTTTCCATTTACATTAATACAGCTGAAACATGCTTCCCTGGAATTGATAACTATTCACTAGACACAACTACACAAAAGAGATGCACCAAAGACTAAATTAGTCTAAACTCTCTTTTTTGGTGATTTTCAGTTCAAGAGTAAAGGAGAGAGTAAAGGACGTATTCCCTAGGTTAATCAATATCCTAATTAAGGGTTCTCTAGCAACTGTGTGGGGTTTTTTGTTTGATTGGTTGGATGGTTGGTTGTGGGTTTGGGTGGGATTTTAGGTTTGTTTTGGAGAGAATACTTTTTTAACAGTATAGCTGAATTGATAAGTCAATAATTTGGTTAATTTTCAGAACCTGCTAGGTGAGGTAACTACAGATAAATATTTCAGTCTACAATATATAAAGTGTTTTCTTGGGGAACATTTTTTTACAGAATCATAGAATAGTTTGGATTGGAAGGGACGCTTGAAGATCATCCCCTGCCATGGGCATGGATATTTTTTACTAGGTCAGGTTGCTCAATGCCTCATCCAACCTGATCTTGAACACTTCCAATGATGAAGCACCCACAATTTCTCTAGTAAAAAAATATTCTTCTTTATGTCCAATCTAATTTTACACTTTTTTCTGTTTAAAACCATTGCCCGCATTGCCCCTTGTCCTGTCACTAGAGGCCTTGTTAAAACGTCTTTCTCAGTCTATTTTACAGGCCCCCCTTATATATTGAAATGCCACAATAACGTCCCCCTGGACCTTCCTTTTCTGTGCAACTGCAGCCTTCCAGGCTGCACAACACCAGCTTTCTCAGTCTTTCTTCATAGAAGAGGTGTTACATCCCTCTGATCATTCCTGTGACCTCCTCTGGATCTGTTCTAACAGCTCAATGTCTGTCTTATACTGGGCCCTCAGAACTGGATGAAGGTGGGGTCTCGTGAGACTTACGACCTGGAGCTACTGCCTAAGGATATTGAAAAATGACACATTTTTACACTTAATTTAAGACAATGAAGAAAAGAGTAATAGAATGTTAATGAGAATTGTAGGAAANCAGAATCATAGAATAGTTTGGATTGGAAGGGACGCTTGAAGATCATCCCCTGCCATGGGCATGGATATTTTTTACTAGGTCAGGTTGCTCAATGCCTCATCCAACCTGATCTTGAACACTTNTTCATAGAAGAGGTGTTACATCCCTCTGATCATTCCTGTGACCTCCTCTGGATCTGTTCTAACAGCTCAATGTCTGTCTTATACTGGGCCCTCAGAACTGGATGAAGGTGGGGTCTCGTGAGACTTACGACCTGGAGCTACTGCCTAAGGATATTGAAAAATGACACATTTTTACACTTAATTTAAGACAATGAAGAAAAGAGTAATAGAATGTTAATGAGAATTGTAGGAAAATGTTCATGGGCATGAGTTAATGCCAATAAATAAGAGGGGGTTAAAACTGTTTGCTGCTTATGATCCAAAGAGAGAAAGGGAATTGGCAAAACAATGAGGAAAGCTGAATGATTTGTTAGTTTGTTTTAAAGTAGGAAGCTAGTCATAACTGAGACATTTTTCCTCCACTACATCAAATATTTTCTGATTACTGGTTCTGATTAATGACTGTCCATGACTCCTGCTGTATTTTGTTAACAAAGTAGTAGTCAGCAATCTCCTTCATCCTTGGCTCAGAAGTTAATTTAGTTGTAAGATACATAAAAACAGAGAGGGATGCCAGTAGTAGAGAAATTTTCTTCCTATTAGTTACTCTTTCAAAAGAAAGTAGAGAATGTTTTAAAATGTTGATGAAAGAAAGACTATAAAATGTTGAAACTATCAGTAGTCAAACTATTAAATGATGAAATACTTAATTTTAACCAGTATAGAAGACTTGGATGCTTATCTTCAGTTTACTTATCCTCATCTAAACTTCCTGCATCTGCGAATTTCCTGAAATTTCAAGGAATGAAAATTCATAAGGCATTTATTTTGATTCTGATTAAGTCACATCGCAAGGAGTATGCATAGCTAACACCAGTAAATAACTTCAGAAATCTGAGACCTTCACTGAAAAAAAAAATGCAGCCAGGTACACATGATGTGACGGTACCCACACCATTGGTTGTAAGTTGGCTTGATTCAGGCTTGATTCAAACTTGATTCAGATGAATGAAAAGACAATTGCTGTTAACTGTTTCTTCACACCAACAATTCTTTGTTTAAATTTGTTTTCCTTATATGTATTTAATTTTCAATGCTTTTCTGCCTGAAGGAAACATCCCATTTGCATTCAGGAAAGATGCTTAAATCCAAAGTTCGGTATAAATCACTAAGTCCCCTCTGACAGAATTTTAAATAGAGTACTGTACACATAAATAAAGCAAGGATTTGCAGGTCTGGGCTCATTAACTACGCAGAAGCCTAAGTTTTCAATCAAGCTTGGTTCCAAATGCTAGATGAGATCCCTTATACTATGCTACACAATACAGAAGAAAAGAAAAAATCTTATCTTGAACTAACTGGAAAAAATGTTGCCTAGTTTAACAAATTGGAAGGGATCTCTAGGCAGAAACAAAGAGGAAATAGAAGGTATAAGGTAAATGTTACAAGAACAAACCTAAACCAAGAAATGTCAATGGGAACAGAATTAACATAAACAGAATTTGTACTAATTTTTCCTACAGAAAACTGTCAGTTTCCAACTGACACCACCAGTCAGCCAATTCAGTTTGGGTATACTGGCATCCTTAAAAAGTCCTTTTTGGACATAAACCTCATCCAAAACACTTTGAGCTACTGTATAGTAATTCACATGCTCCTATACATCTTGGCTGCAATGAGGATGAAGAACTTTCTCTGTATGCAAAGTACTGAAGACATTTTGATTTCTTGACAAAAAGTGAAAATGGAACACCAGAAATCAAGCACGCAGCTTGCTAGGACAGATTGGGAGAACTTCCATGTATGCACACTCATAGAGATTTCATTCACACTAACATTGAGTGAGAAAGCCCATCATTCATTTTTCATTAAAGTGCATACAAGGATGTCTACATAGTATGCACCACACAATGAATCTGTGCAGCCTTGGAAATTAGGGTGGGCAGAAAATGTTAAAAAGGAACATGATGGTTACTATGTGAATAGTGACCAGGGCTCAAAGAAATTAAAACGCAATTTACAGCCTTTAGTTAGGCACTCAATCACTTTCAGTACTTGGGAAAAGATACTGATTTTTCAACAAACTAGGGAATTAATGATAACAGTAACATGATCAGACAGGCCAACCACTCTAAAATCTTGTCAGCAAAAGTCCTCCTTTCTACATCCACTCAGGCACATAACTTACTAGATGATTTGACTCATGGTAGGAGGTTTTATACTTGGCATCAGAATATACTGTGATATTCAAGAAATGATGTCAGTAAAATTACACTGTTAGAGCTACAGGTATACATTTCCAAGCACGCCTCCTTTTAAGTCATCTTGTAGGGGCCGGAATCCTACCTAGCACCGGTCAGCATTAATCCATTAATTTATAGTTAGTAAACATTATCATCTATTGGAACTGCATCTATGTACAGTTAAAGCTATGGAGCTCACAATCTTTCCTTTTTAAAACTGAATTCAGGTCTCTATGTAGAAAGTGATAATGAAATGTTGCAGGAACATTAAATCAATTCTTAAATAGTGAACAGTGCTCTAAAAGGTGGTGACTTCCTTTCTAGCAAAATGACTAGGAAAAGCTGAGCACAAATGAAAACATCGAAGGGAGCCATCTGAGCTACCTTCTCCAGGACAGTTAATTAGTAATGAATGAATTAGGGAGGCAAAAACAAGTGACTGTAGAAAGTGAAGCATGGTCATTGCTGTCAGTCAAGCACATGTGGCACAAGACAGCAGCTTGTCACAAAGTACCATGAATAAACAGGAACTGAGATTAGGAAGAAGACAAATACAAGCGAAGGAGAAAAACTAATATGTGAACCGAAGAAGTCAGTGAGATAAGATGACAGATAAGCAATGTCTTTTGAGAAAAAGATCAAGGAAGACTAAGCTAAGTGGAAGATACAAGCATCTGGGGGTTGGTGAAGGTGAAATTTGAAAGGATACTGAAAACAAACAGAACAAGTGGGAGAAAACAAAAAACCAAAAAACCCAAACCAAAACCCCTCCCTCATGCTTCCTGANTTATAGTGTATTACTTTCTAGAACTACATTAAAATAAGTACCAATAAACTACAAGCACAATCTGAAAAATTAATAACCTCACCTACCTGCTTCAAGCACTTGAAACAGATTAAATAAAATGGAGCACTGCATCCATATATATCACTATCTGAGTGTGGGCAGACAATCTATTACTGGGCAAAACCTTCCTTTAACTCTCTTGAGGGTGCTGTCCCTGCCACTACTTTCACATCTCATAATGCTACAAGTGCAAAAATAAATATTGACATTACCTGTATCATTTCTGTTCTGTGATTTCATGACCTTCTGTATAACTGAATACTTAGCTAATTCTTTGTATTTGTGCTAAACTTTCTTCAGAAAAATGCTGCCATTCAGGTACAGTAAATAACATACTTTCCCCATTTAAATGCTAACAAAGTGAATAAGTCNAAACCAAAACCCCTCCCTCATGCTTCCTGACTATTATTTTCTCCCGTAGAAAGTGAAAAAAAATTGCAAAAGCTTCATTCAAGTATATAACATGTTAGTATCTAACTAGTATTTTTTTTTCCATATCCATCTATGATTATTCCAACTATAAGATGAATGGAGTCATAATTAGGAAGCTTGGAGTGTGTGCAAAATTGCTAAAGATAATTGTCCAGCTAACAACAGACTATACCAGAATGGCAACCCAGGTATTAAATAGTAGTCTGTGAACCCTTTGCAAAGCATGACAAGAATAATCATATGAGCCCACAAACATTC